>VWZF01001682.1:1816145-1913833 GCA_013396755.1 Sclerurus mexicanus | reverse complement strand
CATAAAAAAACCAAAACAAAACCAAAAACAAACCAAAAAACCAGATCAAACAAAAAACACACACACAAAAAGCCACAAAACAAACAAACAAACCAAAACACGTTTACCACAAAGCTCTAAAATGAAGGCCCAATTCTTCCTATTGATTTCTCTACAAATCAAATCCCGGGCTTTCTTTGGAAAAGACTCAACTGTGCATGCCCTCCCAGTCTCACTTCAATTGCACAAACTACACAAAACCCAAACCCACCCCCAACCTGGGCACCCTTGTCATATTTCAGAAAATAGTATCATGTGATGAAGTACAGCCATTTTTCCTCACGGAATACCACGAGGAAAAAGTTTAAAAAATTTTGGGATGATCAGAAGAGATACAGTCTGATTTATGTAAATATTTATACAGAAATACTCTACTGCTTTCAAGTATAACAAACCACCCGCAATAACTAAAAAAGCCCTAAAATAAAAAGAAATTGACCCAGGAAAGCTTATAAAGTGTTTTCTCAGCCCAGGATTTTCATGTTGCAAATTAATGCTGATTCCCCTCCACCAAGATCACCAACACTCCCTTTACCTAAAAGAACAGCAAAAAAATGATGTAACATCTGTGTCAACTTATATATACACCAAAATTGCTGGAGGTAAATTGATTTAAGAATACTCAATATACCTCTTTATTAAAAGATTTAATTAGATCTCAGTTCATTATACCACAACTTGTAGAGGGGGAAGTATAATTCATACAGGTGTTTTTTTTTGATAACTCCTCCATATAGATGGGTTTAGGAAAAGAAGGTAAGGACTTAGTATTAAGTTCAAAAACAAATAAACAAAACTAGTCTTAATAATACAGTTTTCG
This sequence comes from Sclerurus mexicanus, assembly GCA_013396755.1. Taxonomy (NCBI): domain Eukaryota; kingdom Metazoa; phylum Chordata; class Aves; order Passeriformes; family Furnariidae; genus Sclerurus; species Sclerurus mexicanus. Next base: position 1,912,974 of record VWZF01001682.1, on the reverse strand, counting down.
TAACTACACTGATTGTTACAGACCCTCCAAATACTGCAGGGCTTAATCTTCTGATCTTGATCAGACATTGCCCCAAGCTATGATGTCCTGAGGTCATAAAAACCCTCCAGCAGCATCACATTCTGCTTCTGTGTGCAAGACTGCCTGTCTTGCTCCAACAATCCTTATTCAATATCTAATGAAAACTGAAGGCAAACTAGAAGCTAATAAAAGACAAACTTACTAAATCAACCTCTTGGGAATAAACACAGCAACTTATATGAATTTCCTTTTATATTCAATTGTACACCAGGTATACATTTAAAATCCATTTGCAAAGGATATAAAGCCCTAACATGCATAGCAATTTTACATTGTGTTGCTTTGCATGAAGACTCTTAAACACTATTGAGTAGTGTCTTTATGAAAGGCAATGAAGGATTCTTAAAATTATTGTTGATAGTATACAGCCAGTGCTATTTTTAACCCCGACTGCAAAAACACAAAGCAATAACCTAAAAATAGCCTGTCATGAACCACTTTTATACCTTTGTTCAGTCGTTTAGGACACCGATTCATTCTCCTTCTAACATAATAATTTTCTGCTTTCCTTGTTTCCTGACACCCATTAAAATATGGTAAAACTTCTTGTAAAGGTATAGTAACTCTTCCATTTTAATTTCTAATAATTTTAATATCTTCAAAACAATTGTTTCAAAAACATATTTATGCCATTCAATTATAACACTGGGTATTATAGCCATCTGAAATGGAGGCCTTTATTCCAATTTGATTTTCTTTTTTGTGAAAGACACCTAAATATTCTGAGCAAGAACCATCTGATCCACTCAGGGAACTTACATGTATCATTTCAGCATTGGCCATAGTCGGTAGTCATAGTGGCTTCATAGAACATGTTTTACGTAAACATCGAAGACTCAAACCAAAAATTATAAAACACTTACTGTTACTTCCTTGTTGCGGAATCTATATTCTCAATGAACGCATGTTCAAAGTTATTGCCTGTTAAGAAGCCAAAACAACAAATATTTATTAATTTTATAATGAACTTGGAATTACTAAAGCTAATAAGCTTTATGTTTCTTTCTTAAGTTAAAATCTCTGTTTTCTTTTTCATATGTTTCACTACCAGAAAAACTAGAAAAAAATTCCAAAGTCAAAGCCCATTTTGCCCATTTTAAATGCTAATATTATGAGAAAATAATCTTCTAAGACATAGGACATGTGAAATCATCTTTTATTATTAGTACAGGCTGAAAAGCACAGTATGTAAGAACTCACATCATGCACAGTGTTTCTTCCCCAATATTACTCAGTCATATTCATTCACATTGTGCAACTTAGAGAAATTAAAGATCACTGTTTCTATATTTGCCATGTCATTGAAACAGGAGATGTTCTGGTACAGGATGATAAGCCTGAATGCAAGTTAAACAGTGTCTGTCTCCTAAAGTATAGTGATTCTGTTTGCTTGTTTTTAATATTCTCATTTAACAGAGTTAACTAATGGTGTGAATCAAAAAACTCAGATTTAATTCATTGTATGAATTAAGAAAGGATAGCTTTAGTTCTTTATATTAGCAGTGTCTGCAACAGAATTCTTTGGTTTCCTCTCATCTCCCAGTTCCATTGCCAAAGATGGTAGTTAAAATGTATATAAAGACATATGAGTCTTTACCAACAAAGTGAGATGAATAAAGCCTAGAAATTGGGCACGATCCACTGGTAAAATAATGTTTTCCGTTTCTAATTCAGTTTGTTAGTTTATTTAAACCTTTGTTTCCAAGTAACAACTTTCTGCTTGAATAGGAGCTGTATGACATCAAAACTGTGCTAATTAGAGATTAAAATAGATGCTTGGAAATTAAACACTTGGGAGTACCTGGCAAACATCAGTTTATTGCCTTGAACAGGAATATTAATAAGATACCTTGCAAAGATGCTTATCCCAGAAAAGATCCTTGATATTAAAATCAGAACTCAACTTGTTCAAAGTTGGTAACTTTGGACACGTCTCCTGGTAACCGAGTGGCAGGGGAAGAATGGAGTTCTGCTTACACTCCCACATTGACAAGCCTCCAGGAATGCAGCAGGTGTGAGAACTAATATCTTTTACCATATTGCTTAAGGAAAACCACTGCTAAATCTTTCCTTGTTTATCCATTTCAGAAAAAATCTAGGTGTAATTACTTGGAGTTTCAGATTGCATTATAGACTTGAACTATGACACAGATACCTACTTTATTATATATTAAAAATTAAAGATCTCACAGCCAACAATTCCATACACTCTATGCAAATCCAACATATTTTAAAATCACTCAAGTGGCATCCACCTGTGACTATCCCTGTGTGGAAGAAGAGCATGATATACACAGCTAAAGTAGGGTTAGGGAAGTAGAATGTGTGCCATACTGATTTTTTCCCCTCACACTCTAATAGAAGTAGACAATTTTAAAAATAACACTTAAAATTACACATAAGGACCAGAAGAATATCACCTGTGAGTGGTGATGAATCAAGATATTCTCAAAGGTAAACCTGAATTCAGTCTCAGTACTAGGACTGCATGGGTGAGTCACTAAAGGGACTCAGTTCAGATAACCATCCAGGCCATTGCATTGTTACTTAACACACCTCTGCCAAATAGTGACAGTTCTGTGTAGAGCTGTAAAAAGAAAGTGCTCTTAGCCCCTAACTCAGTGTTTAAACTTTGTGAAATTAATAGTACTAGTACATTCCCAGTGTACCTTCTTTCATCTCCCAAACTCTTTATTGAACTAGCAACTATATTCCCACTCTTTTGCTTTCAGTTCTGAAAGACATGGAAGTTCTGGTTTGCTCTTTGTAGCTGTCAAAGGCCATTGGTCTGCACCTCTGAACACAAATATATATCTCAAAAAGAGCCATCAACTGCTCTGAAACCACATATGGATTCCTGTTTTTTTCCTCTCACAGAGACAATTTATTTCTATGCCAAGGGCAGTAGTAATTCAAGTGCACATTTTAAAGACAATCTTAACATTACCAACCAGAGGCACAAATTCAATGCTACGTGTAGATGAGTGAACTAATCATTAAGCAAACGGGGGGACAAAACTAAGCTTAAATACAATAAAATGTAATAAACATAATTATCTGTACATAGATTTTGGAATTGCAGTTAAAATTAATTTTTTACATTACATACACAGGCTACAGTGATGCATATAATTTATATAGTCTCCAAATACATTGAGGTTAAAAACACCTACATTACTCATGTAAAGTAAATTTTCTAAGCCACTAAGTTTAAAAGATAGGTGGATCATATGCCTGTAAAGAATTTTTTTTCCTCCATGAAAACTTCTATTTCTTTATAATGTTGACTTCAGACATTGCATATTTTCTTTTCCCTTTTAGGAAAAAAACAAACACACACCAAAACAACAACAAAAAAAGAAAAAAAACAACAAAACACCCCCCCCACACACACACACCCCCCCCCACAAAACAACCAACCAAAAAACCAAACCGAAACCAAAACCCAAACAGAATGGTAAAATCATCAAAAAGTTTGTTGCTTGGCCAAGGATATCTGAACAAAATCTGTTAAAGCAGAAATACTCTATTTATCACAATGTCTGAATTACTTACCATAAATTTTACAGACTTCTCTGTTTAAAGATAAAAGATAGTCACGAGCACATTTTGTGCCCTAAGCATTTATTTTTTTTTTAAATTAAATAAGCAGATGTGGATGGGTATTTGTCTTTTCAGTAAGGTGGAAGGCAAAGTAAAAGCATAACTAAAAAAAGTATACACACTTGATAGGGGAAACATTTAAGAACAAAATCAAATATTTAACTCCAGAGTAAGAATTTGCTCTTTTTTATTCCAAATAAAAATCTGCTTCGTACACATCTAACAGTGCAGGAAATAAAGTATCATCAATTAGAGAAGGCAAACCAAACCACAAAAAATTACAGGCTGAACTGTAAGAATTTAGTCCCAAGTTTACAATCCATATCCTCCAAAATAATTGCTTTTCACAACTAATGAAAATCCAATTTGTGCAACAGAAAGCTCTGTAACTATTGGAGGCCTGCCTGCTTTGAAGAAAGAAGTTGGAGACCAGGTATTCCAAAGCAATTAAGTATTAGCAAATTCAGTTAGTAACAAGCTACATTTTCATTTTGAACCTTTGTATCACAAATTGCTCACATGCCCACATAATGTGGAATGCCAAGTGCAACATAAGACCTGCAGGGTGTTGGTAGCGATGCAGCAAGTAGCTATTTACTGGCAAGCCAAACTGAGATGATCCATTGATATACACTATTTCCAGGACACAAAACAATATAAAGAGAGAAGTTAAAAGACTGAATCTGCCTATGAGATTTGGCAGACTGAAGAGGAAAACTGATTGAAACTCCTCACTGCCCCTTGCTCACAAGGGAAGGCAGAATTCCTAGAGATGAGGGACTTTCAACAGAACTTCATCCTGACTGCACTAAAACTACTGATTTTTACATTTTATAAGCCTTGTAACTAAACTCGGCCATTTGAAGTCCGATTAAAAAGGACTTGCATCTTAACAGGCCTGGAATTAAACTAATCCCACAACATCTACATGAACAGCAAGACTTTTCTTACCCAAGGAAGCTGCAAATCTTCAGATTACAGCAAGTGAACACATTGAGAAGAATCCTACCTGCCAATTACATCTTCCACGTTAGCTCAAACGAGGTAGTGCTACACAGTCCTCCGTTTCAGCTTTGTGTGCTAGGTAGAGCTGGCACGAGAGAAAGTGGAGCAGACGACCCTGCCAGTGACTGGTAATTATAAATGGCTGACAGAGCTCAAGATGCCAAAGTGCACATGCATTCCATTCTGACTGGCTTGAAACACATTTAAAATACAGTTTAAAAGAAAAGAGTCAACCACAGAATAATCAATTCCTTTCTTCACGTTTGCTACCAGCAGGAGCTTGCTTACTGCAGGCAGCTTGCTAGCCTGATACCTTTTGACCAGCAACCTATTTCACATATATCCAATCTTGAACTCGGGGAGATAAAAACATATGCACAAAATCATGCACAATAAGCATAAGCAACTCAAAGTTATTAATAAATGGTTTATTAATTCACTTAAAGTCTGAAGAAATATTTAATACTCTTGGAAGATCCTTTTCCATCACAATTGCATGAGCATACTTAAGAATAAAAGCAGAAAAAAAACTGCTTTAAGGAACATATAAGGATGAACTATATCTAAAAAGCAGTAATAAAAGCATATAAGAGTCATCAAAAGACTCCTATAGAAATCAGGTTTTATATGTTCAATCATAAAGAGTTGAAACTTTTTTATTACGCGTAGGCAATTTATCACATTTATATGAGCAACAGTACATTCCTACGTGATAGGACGCTGAAAAGAAAATTTCACTGTGTTTCTAATTCAATACAAGCCCCACTTGTGCTTCAATCATATTTTACATCTACTTATTTAATACAGTCCCTCAGTCACAGTTCATTCACAAAAGCTCAGAGACGGGGACAGCAAGAACCTGAAATGACTTGGTAAACACTTCTTGTATATTTCTGAAGATAAGGTATATTGGTAAACAGGAACAACTAAAACTGAATAAACAAAACTAAGAAAACTGGACAGAAAATCATAATTTTTGAAGACAAATATTTTCTAGGACAGGGCTTGGAACCACAAGAACATGCTCAGTACAACACAGATACTGCAGAGAAGTGCATCTCCTGGAGGTTATTGACTCCTAAGTCATGTATTAGCATGAAAATCTCACTATAGATCTGCACCTGACCTAACAAATCCTACACTTCATGGATAAAGCTTATATTACTGCATTCCCATCACATCTCTATGACAGCTAGCTGTATTACCATTATGCAATATAATCATATCATGCTGCACTGCACACATAACCACAGTACCCTCCACGGAGTGGCATCAATATATCCTTACCCTGTGTTGGGGTGGGTTTTATTTTGAGCTCTTTTTTCAAGTTCTTTTTTTTCTTTTTGGGAAGAACTGTTTGTCTTTTTATTTGTCTGTCTTTTAGAACCTGGTAAAAATTAAATCTTAATTGTACCAGTCAACATAACCATAATCTACCACAGCGCATGGCACCTCCTTCCTCTTTCTACTCTCTCCCCTAAACCACAACTACTGTGCATTCATTTGCTATTGAGAGTACATGAACTACAGTCAGGAACAAGTTTAATGCTTATTTTTCCTGGGGTTTAATGTTTTAACCAGTACTTCTTTCCCAGAGGGGAAAGAGTCTTCAGAGGACAAGACTCCAAGGATTGTAAATAAAAAGAATCTGTTGAGTCGTAAAGTAAGGAGCTTTTAAAGTGCCTGTGGTGGGTTGACCCTGGCTGGATGCCAAGGGCCCACCAAAGCAGCTCTATCACTTCTCTCCTCAGCTGGACAGGGTAAAGAAAGCTTCATGCATCAAGATAAGGTCACACATTGTCTCCACTACTCCTTTCTCCTCAGAGGGAAGACTCTTTTAAACTCTTCCCCTGCTCCAGTATGGGGTCCCTCCCAAAGGAGACAGTCCTCCATGAACTACTCCAATGTGAATTCTTACAGGCTGCAGTTCTTCACAAATTGTTTCCGTGTGGCTCCCTTCCACAGGGTGCAGTCCTTCAGGATCAGACTGCTCCAGCATAGGTTCCCCCGTGGGGTCACAAGTCCTGCCAGGAGCTTCCTCTGGTGTGGGTTTTTCTTTCCATGAGTCCAAAGGTTCTGCTGGGAGCCTGCTCCAGCACATGTTTCACACAGGATAACAGCCTCCTTCAAGCTCCTCCCTGCTCTGGTGTGGGGTCCACCACGGGCTACAAGTGGGTCCCTGTTCCACCACTCACCTTTATGGGTACAGCCTACCTCACTGTGATCTTCACCCTGGGCTGCAGGGGAATCTCCACTCTGGCACCTGAAGCACCTCCTCCCCGTCCTTCTGCACTGACTTTGGCATCTGCAGAGCTTCTCACAGAAGTCCCACCTGTAGCCTTGCCCTCTCCCCCCACTTTAAAAAAAACAAAACAACCCCCAATTCTTTAAAAGAAAAGTTTTTAAGTATTGATGATTAAATAATACTTCTCAAAAAATGTTTCTACTGCATAGGTTACAGATCTATAGTATGTTATTTAAAAGAGGGTTACAAGAACAGCGGTATGATTAGAAATAATTAGCAGAAAATGAGAGTGAGAAGAAAACTTATTTTAAAAGCTTAAAAACATATAAAGAAATTTCTCTTTCACTTCTCATGTATCTGACATTTACAAAAGTGTCCTTAAGTCTTTGGAAAGTTGATTTTTTTTTTCCCCCCTTTGAGTTTGAAAGAGGATTTCTTATAAGAAAGGACTAATTGGTGTGACCCAGCTTTCTGTGGCTGCCAGCTGCTTTTAATAACTTCCAAAGTCACAGACATAACTATGAATTGGTATTTAATTTTGTCATTTAGGTTGCCTTTTAAAAAGATCCAATTCACAGTTAGCTTTCTAAGTCACACTCTCTCAGGTTTTTCCTGTACTTCAGCCTCCGTCCCACCAGGCAAATTGTTGGCAGAGTGGCTTTTATCAGACTGAGACATCAGTTTATTCTGAAGTTTCCATATAAATACCTGCAGGTGGGAATTCTGCCCACCAAAACCACCACTTCATGTTAAAAATACACGCATCTTGCAATCTTTCACAGATATTTCTTTGCTTAGCCTTGACTATCATGTCAACCAGTCTATCTTTAACATTTCATACATAAGTGAATTTCAAGTGAGTCACAGGAGAAAACATGGTTTGCTAATTTGTTTCAGCGAGTACTGGTTTGCTAGCAATTAGAGGAGAGACCTTTAGAACAGAACAGGCAAAGTAGTTCTCTTTCTTCTCACTCCAAACTCTGAGAGATAAGTAATAAGAACAGAATGATATAAGACAAAAAGGGGAGATGTGTGAATTGGAAGGAAAGGCAGAAAAAGAAATGAACAGCAATAATAAAACACACTCAAGGAGGAACACATTAAAAAGTGAAACATTTAAAAGAATACAGGATAATGAAAGAGTTAAGAAACAAGAGAAACATGGACTAGACTAGATTTCAGCTGGAAAGAATGGCAAAATGTTACAGGACACAGCTTAATACAGTGCAAGAATAAAAGAAGGCATAGTAAGAATAGTAGCTGAAGAATCAAGCAACAGCAGCAAGGCAACTCATGCTTCATTTACTTCTAAAGGCTCAGCGCTTGCTACTCTGGGAGAAGGGAACTGTTGCACAGAGCTGCCCAAGCAGGGAAAGACTACAGTAGCACCACTCACTCACAGCTACGCTTATTATTTTAAGAATGCTGCACAGAGTAGCCCAGTACAAGTTGCAAAACATGGCCTTCAGCTTCTGTAACTGACCCAGCAGCACATTTGCCTCTGGTAGTTGTCATTTACACTTACTTTGCTATTCCCAAAACATTTATTACCTTAACAGAACTTGCAAACAGTTAGTACACTATAGCAGAAAGCAGGACAACTTAACAGCACCTCCCCTTCCTCCCCACATTGACTTTCCCTCTTTGCCATGCTCAACAGCTCATTGCAAAACCTCAACCACCTGCCTCACGTTTAGCCAAGAAGTGGTTCAGACTGCTCCTGTCCTGAGCCACTTATACACTCGTAATAGAATACTTTCTGTCAAGATCTTCCACAGTTTGGACAAGCAACATCTGCCCCTCCACCAGGACTACTGCAGGCAGATAGGGTAAAATGAGGGAGGACGCAAACCTTCCTCTAAGATTCTCCACGATTTGTATACTTAGTTTAATAAAACAAAAGATAAACTAACTTACTTCACCCCCGTTAACTCCTCATAGCATCAGCTCCATTTTCTCACGCAGAGTGTAAGGCAACTTTCAAAGCTTTGGGTTTATCAGTTAGGCCCACACCTAGATGATCCAGAATCATCTAGGTTCTCTTTGGTCTTCTGCTCCACGTATTGGAAGTACCTCGCTGCTTGCATCTTCTGCTTGGCCACAGGGTGTGCAGCCCTGGTGTTTTTTGCAGATTTTACATGAGAATCATCTAGGCTCATTAAGAGGTTTTTTTTTTTTCTTTGCTCACAAACACCTACTCCTACAGTTCCTTAATTAGGAGAACATGGTGCTTACTTCTTCCAATTCTTTTTCTAAATTTCTCTTTTCCCTCTCCTAGTTCAGATTCCTCTCCCTTTTGCAGCCATCTCCACAAATCACTGATGATCTGTAACTATGTTATCTGCCTGTTTTTCTGAGGAAGGCTAGTACTTTGATTCATTTGCTTTCAGAATATCACAAATTTTACTTTAAAACAAACAAACAAAACAAAAAAAAAACAAAACAAAACAAAAAAAAACAAAAACACCCAAAACTCTCAACAGTAGCTCAGACTCCTCCAGCTAAGAAAGACACCAAATCTCAGAAGTAATATGCTGCCCTCAGTACCTCCAGAGGGGTACTAGGAAGTGCCCTTCAAGATGTGCTCAACCAACCCTGATAGGCATCCACTGCTTACTCTCCCTCTCTCTTATCTCTCCAGCTCACCCCTTAATGCCACACAGCTGCCTGACACACCCTTCCCTTGGCTGAAACACCCCAACACCTGCTCAGATACAACCCTTCTGAAATTTTGTGCATCAGAAAAAATGAACCCCACAAATAAATTAAAGTGAGACTTTATACTAGATTTGCTTTGCAAGGGCTTAATGTAGAAGATATGTTGTTTGTATTATCATAAGCATTTTAATATTGTGAGCCTGTTTTCTGTAGCAGAGTAAGAATTTCCTTAATCTACTGGGAAAGGGGATCAGCTGCAGAGCGCAGCCAGCAGAAGCAGCTGCAGAGATTGCTTCTGCCCTTACCAGGATGTTATTAGAGAATGACTTCTGCTCTGGTGTGCCACTGACTGTAAAACCTGAGTAGTGATCCAGAACTGCCTTTTTGTCTAAACTTCCATGTTTTTCTCCTCTTTTTTTTCTCACATCTTTTTATTCTAAAATATTTTCATTTCTTTCTAAATTCTCTTTTCATCATGCTTTTTCTACTTGGGTGCCCTCCCCCACATATAAAATTGTTTATATAATAAAAAAGGAACGCAAAAAATTATATATTCAAATCATCACTCTATTATGATCCTTTTGGTTTCAGCAACACTTTTTTCACCTGGTTATTTATACTGTCAGCTTCTTTTATGTTGTTTTATAGCAGACTAGAGCCCTGATCTTCACTGGAGTGCAATAGCAGCAGAACTATAATAACAAATAGTTATGTGCTATTGCTTTGCTGCATTTATTTAACACAATTATTACCAAGATAATAACATTAATGTCTATCTCCAGATGCTTTGCTGAGAAAATGGAGACAATAATGTGAAGCATGGCTTACAATTCAACAAAGTGAAAATTTATTTTTGGAAAAGAGCTACAGTAATGACAGGGAAAGTTGCAGCATAGTTCATCACATTAATTTCTTTTACTTTGGATGTAAGAAGTTTGTGGTTTCAGACATTACCAGAATTATCAAAAGGGAAATTAAGAGAAGCTCGATGCATAGACAACAGTAAGGAAGTGCATGCATTCAGTAATGTGAAAAGCTTCTTATGATGTAAGCTTTGAGTTGTTTTAGATTAGCCATGGACCTCAACTCTCTCCAAGAATACATATTTGCTCATCTAAACATACTATACTCTTGTAAATTAAAGGAATAGACTTCTATTCTTATTTTCCCAAAATAAAACTCCCTTTTGCAAACAATTCAAACCATTAAAAATTTAACTACATTTTTAACGATTAGGAAAACAAAGTTAAAAAAAAAAACAAAACACAAAAAGTGCCGAGGCTTTGCTTCTCTGACAATATAACTTATGCAACTGTGTTTAACTTTCCTTTTCCTGGAGTATTCAGAGAGTATTCTTATTTTTTGTTCTCTCAGAGCTTCAAAATAAAATGAAAAATATTTTCTACAAATTGCTTGGGTTCAGAATTTATTCAAGCTTTAATCTTGATGATAAGTACTATAATTGCAAATGTCAGTATAATAAAAAAATCAGTTCAAATGGTTTTATATTTTGTAAAGCAGTTGTCTTACTGATCAAATAAATCTGACTACTCATGGGAAGCTTTTTGCCTTTGTAGGCAATAGTGATAGCAAGAAAAGACATGCATAAAATATATGCCGAAAATATTCTAGATGAACATGGAAATATATTTGAACAAAAAAAAAAAAGAGGAAAAGGCAATTCTAAGTCTCTCTAGATACATGATGTTTACACATGTACCTGCTACCAGGTCTGCTTTTCCCTTATTTTATGACCTCAGCTTTTGTATCTGTATGCTGCATCAACACACTGCTAGACAGAGGTTTAAATTGGGTATCACATAATCTACTCTTTTGATCATGTCCAGTTCTGCTTACTCGACTACATTATGTATTTCCCAGGAAATTCATCTTACCAAACCTGCTAATTTTCCATTGCAATCAGAAAATTTAATGTAGATTGCTCTTCCAATCAGATTTAATTAAAAAAAAATTAAAAAACCCTCTGTGTATGGTTCCTACAGTAGCTTAAATGAACATTTCTTGGTATCAGTTCCAGAGAATGTTCCTTTATGTTACATAAGATGGAATATTGCCTCTTACAAGCTCTGACCATCAGTAGGTAATAAAGGTCAGGTCTACAGCATTTATGTTTTTGCAGATCTGCAGTGTTTTCTAGGATCTTTTCTAATTTCTATATACACTACTCCAGAAAGGTTTATTTCAAAATCTCTATGGTTGTAAAAATTGCATGAATTTACCTTTGAAAATAAAGCACTGCTAGTAAAATGGTTCAAAGATGTTTCCATTCAATGAATAAAGAATATTTTTTATTATTTTTTAATGCTTGAGATTAGATTAGTGACTGCAGCTATAGTAATATAAGTTCCTATATCTGTCATGAAAATCTACCCTTACAGTGAGTGTCAGTGAACAGAAAGAGAAGTTTACAGGCTGAATAAGTGCCACCACTAAGCTGTTAATATGCATTCAGAATTGTGATACTGTTAATATTTTCTGAGATTGAACAGTTTTTAAAATGGCTCAATTGTCTGCTGCAGCCATTAATACCTGCTATGCAATCACATTCTGATTAGACATGAAATAATACTAGTTGAGGACTTTGCTTACATAGAAAAATGAAGAATCGGTTCTCGGGATTTTGCTGTTATTGTATGGAAATTCCATGTACATTCTTAACCAGTTTGTCTTCCATATAATAAAAGTAATAACTGTGCTTTTAAAAACCAGTACTTTGCATATTAGAGAAAGACTGAAGAGAGAGAAAATGGAAAAAATACTTGGGTGAGCAAGTGACCAATTAAAGTGATTATTGTAATGAGAAAAAGTCAAGAATTATGCACAGTTTTAGTAAATAACAATATGACAAAGATGTTAGTTCTAACACCTAACCTTTAGAAATGTACTTTGCAATTTCTGCCCATTTAACATGACTTGAAATAATACTGTATGCTTTAGAGGTCGTTTGAAAGTATTCAGTGAGGTAAGTAATGCAAAGGTAATTTTCTTAAATGTTGTATTTGCAAAGCATAAATAATTCTTGTTAAATTCTGCAAATTAAAACTGCCTTAGACAAAGTTATATAAAAAGCTTTTCTGTAAAAGCTTTTTTTCAAACACAGAAGAATTTTTATCTTGAACTAAGAATTTCTTTTGCTCTCTCAATTTTTTCCCCTCATATTTTTCCCTCTCAAATTTCTACAGAAATATTAGCAAATTTTGGGATAAAAGAATGAGTAACTATTGCCACTGCTTTTTACTAGGAAAAAATATGTAATGTATGAATTTTTTAAAGCATTATTTTATATAAGAAGATATTTAAACAATACATGCTATAGTCTCTATCTTCTGGTGTAAATTGTTTGGAGTAATGCTGGCTGAGTGTTCCCATGCATGAATTCCTCCTCTAAACCAGGTGGCACTATTTTACTTCACATCCATAACCTTTGGAATTAAGAAGCTTTATTCAAGGCACTCTTATTTAGCATACTTAGAAGGTATGAAAAGCTAGATCAAATGCCTTCTACTTCTTCATTTTTAAATGCCTTAATTAATAACTTGAAAGCAACTTTTATGTTCAAAGACTCTGAAAGTTTGTAAGGAGCCTTTCTAGGGAACATCAGCTTCTTGAAAACAGAGGTCATGTCTGGAGAGTCATTCAATTTAAGTATCTAATCCTGGACTCAGACATAAGGCATCAACTAACTGCTTCCCCTTCAGTAGGTTAGGATGTTCCAGGCCCATTAATTTTGTCAAAGAACAGAAAGAATTCTGATAAACTAAAAAAAAATTGGTCTGCTACACATCATGTGCACTGAAATGCTGATGCTCAGAAGCATGAATTTATATCAAGATGTAGCAGCAGTGGATTAATCCAGTGAAAGACGGATTACTGTTCCTCACTGTATTCCATCTGAAACATACTAATTGATGGTTTAAGTTTCCTCTTTAACTGTTACACTAAAACAAACTGTATGCATTCACTGTCAGTTATATTGTCAGGTGGCCTTAGTAGATTTCATATGAATGAATGAATTTTTAATCTCATGGCTTGTCTACAGCTACATCTCTTCATGAGATTTAGTCTATGAATCCTTAGGGATTAAGGAATCTGACATAAATGCTGTGCAAGTATGGTCACTACTACAGTTTAGTAGCGCTCACTGAAGCTCTTTTTTAGGAGTATACAACAAAATATACAGAGTTTCCAGGAAAATCTTCAAAATATCCAAATCTTTAAATTAATTATAACTGGAGTCCACATTAGTTTTTTTCCTTTTAAATGTGAGAGATCTATTTAAGATATGTATCAAGAAGACAGCTGTAAGATCAGAAGTTTTGAGCAACCTGATCTAATGAAATATCATTTTTAAAGGTCCCTTCCAACAAAACTAGCCTTCCAACCCAGACCATTTTATAATTCTGTGATATCGAAAAATAGTAATTCTCCTATACAACCTGAGTGTGAAAATGTAGGATAAATGAATCCCATATCCTACCATTGCATTTGTTAAAATAATAATATTATGTTTAAAAAATATTGCCCAAATTGAATGAAGGGGGTTGTTGAAAAAAAAAACAAAAAAAAACAAAACCAAAACCAAGAGAATCAGGATGTCTGTTTGGTAATGTCTGGCATCCCCTTAAGTCTGCTCCCTCTATTAAGACTTCTTCCTAAGTAATATAGCTTAGGATCATTAATATTCAGTGTCTTTACAAAAGCAAACCAACATCAGTCTTCTTGTGTGCTGTTTTACTCCTTCTCAGTGCATGATAAAGCAGCTAAAAGGCTACAAGTCGGCTAAAATGACTCAACAGAGAAAACAGAAAATTAATTTTGATTTAGTACAAATAAACAAAGTCTTTTACTCTCCAGAAGGGCTTATCCATACCCATCAAAGCTCAGTTAACGTCCTATATTTGTTTCTAAAAGAGTAATACATTTCAGCTGTCTCCTAGAGCTTCTTCAGAATATTCCTATGGTGACAGTAAGATTCAGAGTCTTGCTCAGGACTCAGAGACCCAGTAAATACAGACTGTGTCTACAGTGATCAATGTATTTGCCCCAGTTCAGTGATACAACTTTGCCCCCTGTCCATATTGCTAAAGGTTAGTTCTCTAAAGCAGCCTGGTAACACTGCCTGGTACAATGCTTGACCAAGCTGTGGTGGCAGTGTCTTTACAAAAGCAAACCAACATCAGTCTTCTTGTGTGCTGTTTTACTCCTTCTCAGTGCATGATAAAGCAACTAAAAGGTAACAAGTCTGCTAAAATGACTCAAACCCCTTTCGTGTTTATCCTTTCGTGTTCACTTTTTCAGCTCAGTGTAAAGGCAGCACCACCGTGGAAGTGGACTTACAGTATAAGTTTTCACTGTATTATAAAATGGATTCCCTGTCTTTTTTCCCTGAATCACCTTTCTTCTTCCCAAAGCCCCTTGGGAGAATCCTTATCTCCCTAACTTAGTATGCAAGAATTCGTCCTTGTAAGACTATGTGAAATCCCCCCATTGGCCCCTTAGTTAACCCTTTCCCCATTGGTTGTAAAATCCTTAAATACCCCAGACCATGTGAATAAATGCTCCTCTCTCTCTGCCTCTCCTCTCCAGTGGTCTCTGTGTGTCTCTTTCCTGGGGCATTTCGGCGACTGCATGGAGGAGGGGGGACGAGGGGGAGCATTCCCCTCGACTGCGGCACACCGCAATCTACCTTAGTGTTACTTCTGTAACATAGGACTGAATAGAGCAACAGGCTCTGTGGTGGCTTCCTTGCAATAGATGTCATCTATCTTGGAAGGGGTAAGTAAGCCATGTTATTGGCTGAACCCTCTCTCCTGTAGATTTATAGGTATCCAAGCTTCTTTAACTTGATAAAGTACTGTTCCTTAAGCATATCCAGTTCAGGGTGGAAATGATTTCCAAGCAGTTTTCTGTAACCAGACAAACTCTGACCAAGGTTCAGGCCTCTTATGGGTTACAGGTTACATTCTTACCTGCACAAACACAAAAATTTGTGAAGACACAGTCCTGCTATTTATCATGTTTGGTTTTGCTGTTTATTTATTTATTAAATCTTTGTATGAGAAAGTGTCTGTCTTTTTATCTCAAGCACAGAAACAACTAAGGGAAACAAGCCTCCTATCCAAGGCATGTGAGCTAACATCCACCAGTGGAGCAAAAACATTCCTGTTGTTTTCTACAACAGACTTTTCCATTCAGTTTGCTGGTAGATTTTTCTGTCAAAGCTAGCTCACTTAGAACTGGACTGGGATAGAGCATTTCAGTTCAAACATATCAATTTCAAGGATGATGTATAAAATCTATTAGCAAAATAAAAACAAAGAGAACAAGAAGACCACAACTACCATCCAAAAAAAAAAAACAAACATCAGGGAAGAAACTGGTATCTAACTAACTTGTTAAATAAATAAACTAACATTTTTACTACACTGCATTTTCTAAACAAAGAATGTGAATATTCTCTGGATTCTGAGTATGACCTTTACTCTGTGCCAATGATCAATTTGGAAAAAAAAAACCCAAAGAAATCATAATTCTCCTGACGTATCAGCAAACTCTGAGATTTACAGTTCCAAATAGGAAGGGCTCAGAATGCACAAATAGTTTCATTATCTTTCTTCTTTAAAAAAGGAAAAGAAACTAGTGGGAAATTACGGACTTGTACATCCACAAATTTACCAATAAATTTATTCCTTGTTCTCTGTCTACTTGAAGAAGATGAGATAATTCTTTCCCTTTTCAAAAGCAATATACAAATAGCAGTGCATGTGTTTATGCATTCATTTAGAAACACATAAACATAACACATGCACAACTCTTTGAATGTTTCTATTTCCAAGAACTTAGGGTCACACAGAAATGAAAAGACACCTTTACATCTCATAATTATGTCTGACCTTCTCTCTTTCTATTTGAGGCACGACAAGAGAAAATAGGAAATGTACACAAAAGTGTAAGGGAAAAGCAACAAAATAGAATAATGAGAAGCAGAAAAAGAAAGCAGAGAGAATGGTAAAGAAGAGAACAAATCTAGGAAGAAAAGAGAAGAAGAAACAGAAATAAAATCAGTGATAAGAAATCAAGTGATGTAAAAGTCAAATAGAAGGAACTGGAAGAATTTGGGTATGGATTAAATAATACAAAATATGACAGTAAAATGCAAAACTATAAAACAGGAATGGTGAATAGCAGGAATTATCCTAAAATAGATTTGTAGAACCAAACATGAAATGAGAATAACCTTGTATTTCTGAAGTAATTAGAAGAAGTAAAATCAGGACAACTTGACTGCAGCCTAACATTCAATTACTCTCATTTGGTAGTTTACCACAAATTGAACAGATGATACAATATAATGAATGCCAATAAAGTACTATATGTCCAGATATAAGATATCTTAACTAGTGCAGGAAATGCTGAAGCAATTACGATAATGACCGATCATTAAAATTATTCTTTTCTGAAGTAGTCATAGCTGCAAACAGCTTATGATTATCTGAAAGTAGCCAGTCTTCAAAAGAAAGGGCAAAAAGTATTATGGTTTAAAAAGTCAATTGAATGCTCATTGTGTCTTTTATAAGCACCCTTTTCCTACCTCAGAGGGGTTATTTTCTCCTTTGTCACTTCATTATTATTCCATAGTATAAGGTTCATTGATTACAATCAAGAGAAAAACTTACAATGAAGTGAATTATAAGTTTTATTCACAGAGGTCTCTAGACTTGCAGTACAAGTAGCAGATAATATCCCTAAGGCTTCTGAGATATAGCATGGTGGAAAATTGCTTCATATTGCTTAATTTGGAAACATTAAGATAATGGAAGGCAATAAATAAGTTCTAATAATTACAGCAAAACCATACAATTCCCACAAGTAAAAATGTGCTTTTTGTGGTATACAAATTGCTATCCTGTAAAATGCATAATTACACTCTCTGTAAAACAGTTCATCAGAAAACACAACTATCTTGTTATGCTCTTGAGAGTATTTCAAAACTTCATTCCATAGTACCCATAGTATCAGTCAAAACAAAGTCTAAGAGCAAACAATTGCAAGCAGGAGCTGTGACAGTCCCTGCTTCAGGTACCTGAATACAAGAAAAGAACTTCATAGCAACAGAACTTCTAAACCCTGTTCTGTCTGTAATTAACAGCAAAACAAAACAAAACAATTCTACAGAGAATGCTTGGGCTTTGCAATGAGAAGAGTTCCCTCTGCACTCAGTGCTGATGCATGGCTTATGGAGACATCTCTCAAGTGAAGCGAAGATGGTTTCTCATGCTATTAAAACCCACAGAAATATCTAGGAATACCTTTCTTAGAGCAAGCTTACAGTGCCAGAGAGAGTAACAAATCATACAGACTTTTCCTCTCAATGAAAAAATCTTTGCTTCTCCCATATTCTTCTCACAGGTGCCAAGGACACTTAGTGATTTTATGTACTATGAACTATTACTTTGTTATAAAAATACTGCTGGAACAGTCTAGCAATAATAAGACTCGCTGCAGTGCTCCTAATTTTGATGAATCGCAGTTCATCAAAAGTTACAATGTAGCTAAAAATAGAGTGCTATGTTTTATCCTTAATGTGTGAGCTGAATGCTGAAGCACTTCTCTCCTCAAATACGCTAGCCTGACTAGCGCAGGGCGCGTTAAGAGACACAGGAAGAGAATTAGGGTTTGGGCTTACAAGTGCATGCAACAGAAATGTTTCTTCCAGGCCCAGATGAAACCCCCTAAACATCTGAGACTATCCAGCTAAGTATTTTCATGTAACCAGGACCCATGTATCCAAACTGAAGGCTTTCTCATGGCTTACAATGCAGCTGTTAGTATTGTTGATCTGTATTTTATCAGTTATTTCCCTTATTGGCAGAACTCCTGTGTGGTCTATACACTGTTAGCTATCATAACATAAATGGATTTACGGTGCTAAATAGGTCTTCTTTAAAATCCAGATAAGGTAAAATACAAACAAATATGTAATATACCTGATTTAGGAAAGAAAATCTGAGGTTGGTAAGGGCAAAAATTTTCTAATATTACAATTTGATCACACAGTTTTTCTTTGGTCACTTTCCTGCTACATTTTTCTACAGTTTGCAATTATTTGATGTGATAACAACTTTGTTCAGGATTTCTCTGTCTGCACTATCCTAAGTGCTGTCTTGACTTCAACTAACATATGCATTTGGGCTACCTGAATCCTCAGCTTTGCAATGGTAAAATCACATAAAAATAAATGAAGTGCTCATTATTGATTCAGAAAAAGAAGCAAATGCCCTAGAAATGTAACCTTTTGACAATACTTAACCCTTAGTGATTATGAAAAAGACTGGAAACTCTAGATTTGAATGCTTACTGCTGCTGTTTGAACCAACATATTAACACTGCAAAGAATTTTTTATTTTTAACATGGACCAATCACTACTGGTAGAGGGAACACAATTTTAACAGAAATTATGAAACTAGTGGGGACCCTGAATTAGGTTCCTACACAAGCAATGATCTTTAAGAGTTACAGACTCTATTTCTCAAAAATTCAGTCTATGGACACTGACCCATACCTGTTTCTGCTTGACTCTGGGTTCTTTGCTTTGTGTTTCATTTACCCAATCCCACATACTTCTCCAATGCTTCCTGTCTCTGTTCCCTCTTCTACTCTCTGGGCTGACATTATAATCTTGCTGGAAGAAACTGCATATCTTGCTAAGCCCAAGCACTCTAGAAACATGGCATACAATATTTACTAGGCTGAAGCTAAGAAGAACTGAAACACACCCCAGACACATCAATGTCAGCAATAATCAAACTGAAACAAAATGGTATTGTATATAGGTATGCAAAGATGTCTTCTAAACTGGAACAAATTTGGAAGTTTTGACGAAACTCCAAACCTCAAGGGCATTAGCATGAGGAAATTTTTCCAAAATTAAGTTACTGCTCCCAAAGATTCAAGCATGAAGCTTAAAGACATACCTGTCTCTTCTAACAGGGAAACTATATGTATTCTCCACTGAAGAACATCGTAATTACAAGCAAAAAATAAAACAAACCAGTCTCAACACAGACAGTGAGTTCAACTTTGCCAAGCCTTGGACAGAATTGTTTCAGAAAGGAAGAAAGTTATCCAACCATAAATATACTTAATATCTCAAACCTTACTAAGTGAATGCAAATGTACTTGTTAATGAAATTTATGCTTATTGAAGTCCAACTAAATGGGGCAGCACATTTAGGTACAATCATTATGACAAGGGAAGCTGAGAGCTAGCTAGTGGAAGAGAGACAGCAGTTGTTGCTTGATAAATGGATGAGAACAAGCTACCATCTAGTGTTTACACAGTGCCTAACCTGTTCTAGTAGAGTGCACTCTGTGAAGGATTTCACAGAGGTTGGGCATGAACCAAGATATGCCTAATCTTCTCTTTGTGTGTCTTTTCATAGGATTTTAACAGATAGGTCATAGAAATTTAACTGATTCTGATTGTAGTATCTCTTTTCCTCTTCTCACTCTCTTTCCTCGCTACCCAATTTATTTCTTAAAACTATAATAACAATAACTACAACAAACACCAATAATACCTAGCTTTTACGTGTCCTGCTGTTCTTAGTGTGGTGAAATTCTATTTGAACTCAATGGGAGTTTTGTCTGAGCAAGAACTATAGGATTCTCTCCTTGATTTAAAGAACAATTTACCACAGCATCTAGAAGCTATTTCAAAAAATTAAAAATAGATTATACCAAGCAACTCACAATGAATGTTATTTAACAGGCTACTATTATCACTAAGAATATATTGGTAATCTTAGAGATGGTGGCAGCAGGAGCATTTGATTTCCCTATTTTTATGATTAACCTCAGTAGGGAATATTTTGCCTTTTTTTCCTGGGTATGTCTATTTTACAGACTCCTCACAAGTTAACAAGACCATTACTGAAGAGTGATCTCTATAGGCTTAGTCTTCAAAGCATAGTAAAATTTAATTTAATCATAGCTTCAAAATATTATACAATAAAACTAATTTAATTACACTTAGCAATGGCCACTGGTCTCATTAAAATGCTAATGAGGCTTATAATTATTAAATTGCTTAATGATTGTTAATAGAAATGAATGAAAAAATAAAGCTTAAGCAGAAAGTTCGAATACCCTCAGGTAATTTTTCTTAGTGAGTTTCACAGGATACAGTTTCTTTGCAGTGTTTAGAAAAAGAAGGCAGATTAAATTTTGAGGTAAGAGAAGGCAGTTGTAGAATGCAATCCATTGTCTCCTCTTCAAATATTTAAATGCAGAAGATATAAACTTTCCTTGTCTGGGATATTTTAGAGTATTTGTTTTCATATCATGTGCCAAATATAGACAAATTAAATGTACATCTAAAACTCACAAAGAATTCCAATTCACAACAAATATTTTTCTGATATTGTTTCTAAAGTGGTATCATAACATTGGCATGTCTATGAAAACCACCGTAATGGAGAACAAAAATGGGACCTGCAAAACACTCAAAGACAGAGCTAAATATTACTGTGATTCTGTTTCAGAAATGAGAAATATTTTACTTAAATCAAAAGCAGAATTTGGACACACAATGTGAAATGTATTCAAAAAATGCTATTCATGTCCTAAAACAAAAACAGATTTTAAAAACACCAAAAAGAAGCTGTTGGCATTTGGCCAAATGTAAAGCAATCTCCCCTATTCCCTCAATCTGACAGCTTTTCTTCTCTCCAGGAATGTCAGGCAGGGAGCAATGTGAGCAGCTCCAGCTCAGAAACAGACACTAGCACTGAGCTCAACCGCAGCAGCTCACTGCGTGAGTGGTGAGGAATTCCCTGAACTCTTATTACAGGGAGTTTCAGAGCCAGCAGGCAGCCAGGGAACTCCTCCCGGAGGCTTATTAATAGTGACAAGAAAGGAAAAGCGGAGTACCAAAGCAAATGAAAGACAAGGAACCCTGACTGCTTTTTGGGTCTTCTAAGGTGAATACACTGATAAAAATCCTCATTGAATGGCTTTTCCAGTCTTCCAGTATGATCTATTTGGGTTCTCAGGACATAATGCTATTAGAGCATATTTCACACATGCACACTATTTACAATTAAAAAACAAAGGAGCAGGCACAGCCTTGCCAGACAGAAACAACAATTGGCAATGGAAAGGCTGGCACTTTACTTTTCCAGTTATCAGACCTTGTTAAGAAACAAAAAACAAAGCCTTTCACAGTTTCAGAAAAGAAGTCTCTCTCTTTTTCAAACCCATCTAAGACTCATGCATATATTATTATTTCTTTATTCCCATAAAGCATTATTTCTTGCTGAAGTACACTGAGTCATCCTTATAGTCAAGAGAACATTATCATATATCAACACCTCAGCAAAGGAGAGAAAAAGTTATAAAATCAAAGTCTGTGTAGCAGTAGAAAACCAAGTAAAAGTAATGCACATTAATTTAGCAATCTAGATCAGCAGTTATTTAAAAAAAATCTCACTTTGGGAGACCAATGGACTTTGAAATCACAATTCTAAACTGTTCTACCCTCTTCTCCAATCTCTTAATTCATCAATCATAACAATTCCTATGTCAAATTTGACCTGGCATCAAAATGTAACACTGAATGTAATTTTAATCTCAGAAGTGTATGTAGTCACTTTGCATACACCTTGGCATACTCATTTCCTGTATTATATTTTTGAAATACTAAAAAACAAATGGGTTTGGGTATATGCCTAGTTAGGAACTACCAGAATCCATTTTGATTATGCTGGACTACAAACAGAGTTTAAGTTATTCTCTTGGGGAAAAGTATTAGTTAATGAAGATTTTTCCAGGATATCCTACTGGGCTGGGAACAATTCACTCACTAACTTTATTCATTTATAGCAGAAAACAACTGGAATTGCTGTGCTCTCCTTTAGCAACTCATGTGCAGAGAAGATTCACAGATTTACTCATTTGGCTAGAGGTTATCAGTAGTTTTCAGATATTTGGAGTTTTGCTTCTCATGGCAAATGCTAAGGAACAGTTTGGGGCACATCCTGAACAGTATATTGCAGTAAAATTAAACAAGCATGCTTTAGCCAGTCATATTTAGGCAGCTGCCCAAATGAGAGCTTCGAGAAGTAGTAATTTATGTCTGGTTCACAGAAGAATGGAGCAATTAGACAAGATGTAGGGTTTCTCTTCTATTAAATTTCTGAAGTTAGTGTTTTACTTCATATAGTTTTTGTAACTGGGGGAAAAAAAAAGAAGAAAAAGCGATTTCCCAGTTTGATGTAATTAAAAAAAAAAAAAGAAAAAACAAAAAAAAACCATAGCATCATTGAAATAGTATGTGAGGATTGGTTGCGGGTAATTAGCAAACCTACAAGAAGGGAGAAGATGAAGAAGTGTGCAGGCGTATGTGATACAGTAGAGGAATAAGAATGTTGATACCTCATTTGTGGAGAATCTGAGTTGGTCAAATGGCAAATAGATATGTTGATAGTGAGGAAAATTGTACTCCTATGGCATAATATACTAATTGCTGCACAAAAAGCAAACAGAAACTTTCCTCATGGTGAAGCAATTCAGAGCTCTGTTCTCCTTTCTCCATACCCAGGAAAGCATGGCCCGCTATCTCCGTCTTGGTGACTTTTTTTTGTCAACCTGAAACTGCGGAAACTATTTTTGAGTATGTTGGTCTGCTGACTGATCAGAAATCACGCTGGGATACTTGCTGTGTTAAATGAGCTTAGATTGTATATTTATAGCTCAAAGAAGCCCTTCTGTTGTATTTAGAGTGAAAAGTTTTTTTCCTGTAATACTTCTACCTAGAAATGGTAAAATAATTTGCTGTCTATAGCTAACATATTTTCAATTTTTTTTTTTTATTTTTTGTCTGACCAAGGACTGAAAGCACTTATTTTTTCCATGTATATTTTCACTAAGGTCTGGAAATAAGGGGCAGGGGTAGAATTGCTTTGCATGAGTGCAGTGACACCAAGTTACTGTGCCAGGCTAGCTGTCCACAGTGATGATTCAGTTACAATAGAAAAAGTTACCTTCAGTGCTGAAATTACAGTCAGTAGAGAAAAAACTGTTACAGCTGAGGCATTTAATTCAAACTATAGTACAGTTTCCTAACAGGGTAAAGGTGATTTAAGGCCACTTATAGAGGCACACACATTGTTCTTTGTGCCTGAATTAATCAGATGCAGACAAGGAAGGCTTATCAACAAGGGAAACAGAAAGAAAAACTCCAAAACACAAAGCAATTATGAGAAAAAGATGAGAGTTTAGAGGCAGTGGTTTGGGAAATCCAGGTCATGGATATGGTATCAAATGCACAGGACCACCTGAGGACCTGTAGACATTTTTCCTAGCTAAGTGGTAAAGGAAGTGAGGTTATTAAAACTACATGAGAGTAGGTAATAGACTAATTAGACTACTGTAGAGTGACTGGCAGCAGACGCTCAGAAATGGCTTCTGTCTCTGTACAGGGCTGTTCCCAGGTATAGGAAGGAAGATCAGGCTGAGGAGGTTCAAAACAGAACATGCGAAAAAGCATAGCTTAAGAAAAAAGGCAGTGAGGATGAAAATGTGAAATCTTTTGAAAACTTCATTAACTCAAATAAAAGACAAAAGAATTAGGAAGCTATGTTGGTTTTAGAAATTATGAGTGGGAATAGGTTATTCTATGAGTACAAAAAAACCTGAGGTGAGGGCAGGGATGGCCCATCTCAGAGACAAAGGTCTCATCTACCTAGAGCCAATATAAGATTCTGTCTGCTTCATCATTCTGGCATGTATCCACAATCTAAGAAAGCTTCTCTTAGAGACGTTATTTAATGCAGTGATATGACTTTCAGTAATCTAAACACACTTGCTCAGGATTTCTCAAAACACAGGTTGTGTATACAATCACTTCAGTTATTCTAAATCCTGTCTTGTGAGCAATTTATCTTACTTCAGAGGCCTTATACAAGACTGTTGTCTTTGGAAGTTCAGTAGCATGGGGATCCTAGCATAGGATTCATGTAGTGAGAGAAAAAGCACACATAATGATTTAATTCTAAAAATAGACTCAGCAAAGCTGAGTAGTAATAGATTGGCAAGCAATTACATTCTAAGTAAATATATGCAGCTAAATCATAATCATTTATGTGCAGAAAGCTTGAATAGTAATTATGACTCCTTTAAAAACCTATTTAAATAATTTGTTTCAAATCTTAGACAAGGCACGTGCCTTTGCATTGCTCAAGTGCAGTCCTTTGCAAAAGATCCAATTTCATTCTAAGCGCTCATGTTTAAAGGAATGAGCAAAAAATAAGATGTTGCATATCCTGTCAATAAGTAAATTAAATTAGCTTCTTCTGGGTATTTACAGGGGAAAAATAGAAATTATAAAATGATAATTTTAAATAAAGAGACTAAATACATATCTGTCAGATACCATATATATATAGGACAGTACAAGATTACTGGAAGCTATTGAGATTCCAAGATTTAGAGCATCAAACGTACACTAGGAGTTTTTAAATATGAGGTTTTTAGCTTCTACATGTGACTTAAATCACTAAAATAAGGTTCGAATTTAGAAAACGGAGAAGTCTTAAAAAAAATTCTGCAAGTGTTGAACCTGATAGTTACAGAATATAGTCTTCCTTAGGTAAAACAAGAGGTACACATTTTTATTTCTACTGAAAAATGGAAAAAGGCAGAAACCACAAAAATAGTAAGATGGTGCACCTTTTTTGCCCTCCATCTAACACTGTACTTATAATGACCACTCTTTTTCTAGAAAACTGCAAACCAATTTATGAAAGAACAGAACCTCCAATAAATATAAGCCTGCACATTTACAAATGCTTTTTACGCAGAAATACACGCTTTAATTGTGAAGTCATGGGTCTAAACTCTATTTTGGAAAGCACTCCAATACAGGGTAAAAATAGCTGGCTAGAAATCATTTTGTTATTATTTTTATATGACAAAGCAAGGAAAAGTGTAAAGGAAAACTGAGAAGTCTGAGGAAACAAAAATACATGATTAATATATATTACGTTAGTTAGTGCTTTCAAGACATCAGCAGCCTCATTACTGTCAGGTAACAGCAGTGTGGATATTTATTGGAACGTTCCCCCATGCAAAAAGCATGGAAGTGATAGTTAGAAAATGTGACAAGACGGTGACAGAAGTTGACGTCATAATGTAGTATTTTTTTTTGTACTCTTACAAAAAGTGACTACACCATCTGAGATCCTTCGGTTCTCATGGGCCTACTTGGTGCAGCATCACACTGCTTCAGCCTGGAAGCAGCATACCTGCATTGCTGGATTTTAGCTTATGAGTCCTCTTTTCTTTCTGTGTACATGAATGTCTTCTCTTTAGATCTGAATTGTTGCTAAGAGCTGTGCCTATCCACTCACTGTTCTCCAATTGCTTTGAGCACCAAGTTTACAGTTCACTTGGAATTTATTTGTACCGAATATCCACAAAGTCCATTTGCTGCAATTGTAAATCTGTCTCTCAGTCTCCCTGACTGAGAGATTTTTACTTATTTGAGCCTTTGTCAGACTATTCTTGTCGCGCTGACTCAGAATGACTTTTAGTCAGTATTTGACTGAGAACCAGGGATGAAGGTGTCAGACACTGATAGCAGTCCTCTAACTGCAGCTGAGAAAGAAACATATTTGCAACATGACCTTACTGTTGAGTAACGGGGGTGGAGAGGGAAGAAAAAACAGAAGGCATCTTCTCAGACAACCCTGATACCAAATTGTACCGTAGGTGTAACTAGATATTTATATTTCCACATCTGCTGCTGAAAAAGTAGTTCAGACCTTCACATCTATTGTAATCAAAATTTATATTCAAGACAGTGTTATAAAGAACACCAATCATTTGTCCATTTGTCTTAGGAGTATTTTGTCTGAAATTACTTTTTTCATAGCTAAAATTGGTGGGATGGCTTGACTATGTTTAACATGCATTTTCCTCTTCTTTATTTGCATATGTTGATAATCTATTTAACTGCAGAAATTCTTCCTTTATGTCCCTGGATACACGTGGGTGCAGTCTATACTACTAACTGTGTTCTCACATACATTAATACAACTCTTCAAAACATTCATTTCTGCCTGTATAACACTTTAATCCTGTTCCTTATCAAGGATGATCCTCAAATTTGTGGTATTTCAAAACATTACAAGCTTTCTTCTACCTTTTGTGTCATCATCCATTAAAATACTGATCAAGCATCAAACCTTTAGGCATTCTGCTGGTTAACTTCTCTTCAGAGAAGTCCAGAGTGTTGTCTTGTCCTTTCTTTTGCTCAAAACTTTATCCATATTACTTGCTCTAATTTTTATCTTTACTAATTTTCTATCAGCAGACAATTTCATTGTATTCAGTGAGTCATTACCACAATAACTGCTTTGTTGAAGACCAGATTGACAAGACCTATCCTTTTTGTCTCATCTAGAAATTGTTTCAAATAAATGTTGTGTATACAGATGTGTGCAGAATTTCATTCTATTGCAAGTTATTGATAGGTCTCCAGGTCTAAACCCAGACATAGCTGAAAGCATTATTCTTTTTAATTTTAAAACTCTATTTTGTATGTCTCTCATTTCAGTGGTTTTATGGCAGAACATAAACCAAAACAACTGGTAAATATCACATAATGCAGGTATGAAAAACATGCAAGTGCAATTTCATGCACCTCTGTGTGTGTGTATATATATATATATATACTTATTTTAAGACTCATATTTTAAAATTCATGGGTCTTTCAGGATATCCAAAGAGGCAAAACTTATTTTAAGAGTTGCTACAATACATACAAATTCCTGCCTATAGCACTAACATGCAGACAACTACGATGGGAGCAGACAAAAAGTATCCATAGCAAGATTTTACTCAGAAATGCAGGCTTCTGTAAAACATCAAGCAGATCATAATGCAAAAATCCCATACTAAATATGATTATGTCCAGATTCATAATCTCTTATGAATAGGGGTTTTTTTGTTTTTTTTTTGTTGTTGTTGTTGTTGTTGTTGTTGTGGTTTTTTTCATTCAGAACAAGGGTATATGAAAAAGCTTTAAATGGATTTCAAGTTTGAAGCTATTACCTAACACTAATATACTAATTTTTACTGGAGCATCTTGAAGATGCCACAGTCAAACATGACACTGATATTTGAAAAAGACAGAGTCATAGAATCTTTACGGTTGGAAAAGACCACAAGACCTCTAAGATCATTGAGTCCACCTGTTAACCCAGCATGTCCACCACTAAACCATGTCCTTAAGTGACATATCTACAGGTTTTTTGAACATTTTCAGGCATGGTGATTCCTACACTTCCCTGGGTAAACTATTCCAATGGTTGGCACCCTTTACACTGAATAAATTTTTTCATAATATCCAACCTAAACCCCTTCCCTGGAGCAACGTGAGGCCATTTCCTCTTGTCCTATCACTTCTTATATGGGAGAGGAGACCAGCCCTCACCTTGCTACAACCTCCTTTCAGGTAGTTTTGTAGAGTGATAATAAATCTTTTCTCTAGAATAAATGCTCTCAGCTCTCTCAGTCACACCTTACAGGATTTGTGCTTCAGAGCCTTGCCCTTCTCTGGACACGCTCCAGCACCTCAATGTCTTTCTTGTAGTGAAGGGCCCAAAACTGAACATGGGACTCGAGGTGTGGCCTCACCAGTGCTGAGTACAGTGGGACTATTACTGCCCTGGTCCTGCTGGCCACACTATTTTTGATACAAGCCAGGATATCATTGGCCTTCTTGGCCACATGGGCGTACTTCTGGCTCATGTTCATCTGGCTGTCAACCAGAACACCCAGGTTCTTTTCCAATGGGCAGTTTTCCAGCCACTCTACCCCAAGGAGAGTGGGATTGTTGATGCAGTAGAATTTTTTTGGTATCTTCAAGCAAAGCGTTAGAACTTCTAATGTTACTTGTGTTTAAATATTTCGCTCAAGATGTCAGCACACATAAGCTCGGGTTCAAACAATAAATTAAAATGTATTATGCAATAGTTTGAGAAAACACAACAACAATAACCCATTTCCTATATTATTTCTTGCTTCTATACTGACTGCAGAAAAAGATATTTTATTTCAACACTCTTTTATCTGCCTTTTTTAAACTTAAGCTCAGCTTTAGGGCACAGCATAAATAAAAATAGTACTCTATTCCTCATTCATCAAAGTATTGAACATGGATTTATGTGAGTAGTTTCATTCAAATCCATAGGTTTACAACAGTGCTTAAAAAGAAATATATATATCTCTGTGTCTTTCTGTGTAAGTCAGCATCTTCTGCCAATTAAGCTGTGAAAACTTTTCTAAGCATTGCTCCTACTAAAAGCAAAGAAAAATGGTTTGGGTTTACTTGTTTTTTTCTTTCAGGAAAAGGGGGCAGGAGAGGAAATCTCAACTTTGCTGCAGTATGTGTGACTCCATGAATATGATCATTTTCTTCATATCTCTGCACCAGTTTCAGAACCAACTGAGCAGAATAAAAAAATACTTTATCCCCCTGGATAAGGGCCTACAAATTCATACTTCTGAAGCGAAATGTTAATTTCTGCTTTTTACTTCCTGGTTGTGATTTGGGGATTTTTGTTTGTTTATATATACATATTCCTTAGACATTTTAAAGTAGACCCTTTACTGCTACAGATTAAAAAATTAAATTTTCTGAAATTTGGTGTTTCTTTGCACATAGCACATTTAATATGAAAAAAGACATGAACAGCACAAGTCTAATTTAGAATGAAAGATTGTGCACTACTGTCCTTCACTGCCAGGGATAGAAGTCATCAATTCTACTCCATCCTGCTAAAGAAATACATTTTCTAATAGTTGGTCAGAAGTTTAGATGAAAGATGCTGATCTCAATTTAAGCTCCTAAAGGCTAGGAACAAGCATAAGTAAATCTCTTCTTTATGAGTGGCCTTAGTGAATAGACAGGGCAGAAGAAGGATGAAAACTAAACCGAAAACTAAACCTCTACATTATTCAAGTGATCCTTGAAAAACTGGGACATAGTACTAAGAGCACAGGAACTTGCACTACCAATTATTTTACTATATTTATAGACCCTGATTTGATAGTGGGAGTCTATCAGCAGGTCTAATGACAACTATATCAGACTTTGAAGAGAGATAATATCATAAGATATAATTTAATATCTCCTTTCTATCCTGATTGGTTCATTATCATGAATTTTTTAAGGACCACAAACCAGACCTCAGATCATGGCTTAGGCGTTGCAGACAAAATTGAGGTCTAATTGTTAAAAGAGCAGCTCAAGGATACATTCAGATATGATGTGAGAAACTACTGTTATTATGATGATGCTTTATCTTTATCAAACTGACTTTTGTCATACCTGAAATATATTTAGGCAATAATCCTAGAGATAATTATGAGAAAAAGGATTTAAATAATCTTTTCCCTTCCACACTTTCTATTCTGTTTGGACTCAGAGCTACTTTACCAAACATTTGACTATTATTCTTTGTACAAAATCTAGCTGATCTTAATGTGTACCTTTTAGATTTTATTGGCATATAAACAGCAACATTACAAATGAATTTTTTTGTAGCTTTGTATCATAACACAGATTAACTTATCAAATCTCTGTACTCATCTCTGCCCTATTTAAACCTGATATTTCTTTCAATACACCTTCAGTATGATATTTGGCATGTCTTTTCACATAAATATAATCAAATTACATAACTTTTACTAAAACCAGCTGTACAAGCAGGCTTACTCTTAAACTTCTTATATAAAGTAGAAAAGGCTAGTGTGCTATTATAAATTTAGTATATCGCTAAAATTAAAGTCTTTTTCAGTTTGCAAAGAAATTTAATGCATTGTCTATGAACGTATAAATTTTGGAACATATTCTATAAAATGCTGACAATGATCCAGATTTTCAGACGATAAATTTGTAATGAAAAGTCTACCTTGAAAAAGAAGTCAATTTCTTCTCACCTACAAAATAAGTCATCATCATTGAGGGGATTTATGAAGATAACATTTGACTGTGATGGACGAACAACTTAAATATATACTGGTCAAGATTATAAAAAGCAAAGTGACAAAAGCAAGATATATTTTTGCAAAATACCCAAGAGAATAAAATCCCAGTAGAAAAAAACAAACAGTGGTTTAGCTTGACTTAGCATAAAGCTAAGTTCCAAGAGGAGTGTCTTCAAGTCTGAAGATCACAAAACAACAAAAAGTAGATCTTGTGGGTTTTTCCCATGGAGAACTTTTTCTGTTCTTTCTTTATAAATTCTCAAGCAGCACAACAGAAAGGGTTTCTCTGTCTTTCTCTATGGTACCTAAAATTATAATAAGTGCCTGAAGTTCTTTATTTGGCCTCTAATCTCTACATATCTTAGTGTTAAATAAAGAATCCAAAGGACCTTATATTTTTTTTTTTGACCTGCACTCAATTGCAGCTCAGCATTGCGTGGAGCTCACATAGTGACTTTATTAAATTTATTATAAAATATTACTCTAAATATTACTCTGCTTCTTATTTTTAGCAGCATTTCTATTTCTGCACCCTCCAAACTACTGTTCATTTACAAGTTTAATTCTACTCTCTTCCAGGAAGTTCCACTGTCTGATTCAGTCTTTTTGATACAGTCCAGCAGTAGAGCCTTGGCTGGGAAAATTACTCAGTTATGCAGAATAACTTTGACCAAGTCCACAAAAAATAGCCACAAATGGTAAAAAAGCTAACACTGCAAGCAAAGATTAGACTGTTGAGATAGGTAGAGCTGCCTGAAAATTAAAGAAAAATACCATTAAAGATATGAAATCCTGAAGTGAACTGAAAGAGTTGCAAGACGACAACTCCGCAGCTTCAAAGATCAGTCTGAGTAAACAAAGCCATAAGGTCTCACATGGGGGTTGGCGAGCATATTGATGCTTATCCTACAGGCTCATTAGTCCTAGCTAGATATTGGGTATATCCTGCTAGCATGGTTTCTTTGCAAATGGGAAAAAATAGAGTATTCTGCAACAGAAAAAAAACCTAAATCAAAACAAAAAATAAAAAACCCTCAAAACTCAAACACAGAAAAAAAAATGAAAAGCCCCAGGCATAAATTCTAAGCATGTAATTGGAAAGAACAGAAAAAGAGAAACCTAAAATAGTACTGAATAGAATCTATAGACTTGACCCAAACTCTTCAAGGAGCATGATGCCAAAACATTGATGTTTTGGCACTGCATAGTTGTCAGTGACTTGACCTTTAGCACACTATGTCAAAGGCCTTTGTTTAGAAGATAACCAGGTTGTGATTTCCATATTATGTTTTAGGAATAAAAGTATATCATGGCAATCATTCTTTCTTAAGGAATTTAATTTGAGATGGCATACAAAAAAACAACCAAACAAAACCAACAACAACAATAACAACAAAAAAACCCAAACCAGAGGGGTATATCAGCATTATGCACTCTTTTGGTTGAACCAATACTTTTTAATTCTAACCTTGTCTACACTACAGTGACAAGAAATAATCAGAGTTTACAAGCTACGTCAGGCCTACTGAAGATACCACAGAAAAGGCCAAGAGTTTAGGGGTTTATATCTATGTGAAAGAGAGGTTTATCTATTTTGAAATAATTATATTTGTTTTAGAAGTGTAGTATTATCATTGTTTCAGCATTGTTCTAAGAGATAGTCGAATTATGTTGCCATAATACAATACTTAGCCTGTGGTCTTATAGTTTAGCCACTTGGAAATCAGATTATTTTCATGTCAACAAAGGTGCAATTATGTTACTATTCTTGTATAAACAGACTCTTCCCTCTCCCAACAATTTTTAAAGTTATAACTGAAATCTGGTGATCAACATGAGATAATAGAACCTTGATTTACATTTCCATCCTCCAATTTTTGTCCTTTACTCAGCTTGAAGTGCTTTTTGGTATTTATGTAATTCTAAATCACCTTCCAAGGGTTCCAAGTTACAGTAGCATCTGTCAGGATTTTATTGGAAAGTCAGAACTGTCATAGCAGTATGTATTGCTTTAAGCTCTAAAAAGTCCAGAGACAAGTCTCTATTAATTTAGTAGAAAACAAAACATGAGAAAACATGAGAAAAGTTTCCCTGAGCAAAAGAACAGCTTTCAAAGTGTCTTGCTAATCTCAGTTTCCTGCAACTTCAAGCACTCCCTGT
The DNA here is from genome assembly GCA_013396755.1 of Sclerurus mexicanus. NCBI lineage: Eukaryota > Metazoa > Chordata > Aves > Passeriformes > Furnariidae > Sclerurus > Sclerurus mexicanus. The sequence continues at coordinate 1,880,146 of VWZF01001682.1, read as the reverse complement.
CTCCATAAACACTGATTTCTACAGATTGCTTGTTCTAGACAACCTCAGCAAATTTTATACAACAAAGAAACACCTGTCAAACATGCAGGCTACAAAAAGTTTACATTTAGTCTCAAACATTATATTGAATATATGAAAACTTGAAATGGGATTCTAAGGACAATCTTGAGAAAAAAAAAAAAAAGAAGAAACAAAACTCTCCTGGTAAAACTGTAAAAATACACTTTCCTCGGACAACACAAAGGTCTGTGGTCATCAGTTTAGACCTCTGGATTGCTACCAGAACCTAATCCCTTCACCAATGTTTTGAGAAATGTGATTATTTCTTTCTGTAAGGGAATCAAATATCATTATTTATAAAAAAAAGGTAAACCATCTGAATATTCAGCTGTAAGATCAGCCTGTATAAGTCTCATCCTTGTTACAACTGACTTTCATCACTTTATCTCCTGCAGAAGGTCACTCTAGAGCTAGGTATCACTCTACATCGTACTGGATCACAAGCGTGTTTTATGAGAACTGAGCGTTAGTCTCAAGGACTGAAAGGACCTTCAATTTAGGTAAATTAAAAAATGTAGTACAAAAAGTGGATTCAAGATCAATTTAGATTACTCCAAAGCTAGGTGAGACACAGGATTTATGGGTTGCTTTTGGTCTTAAATGTCCAAATTTCACTTATCTGTGAAGTAGTTACAGCAGCCCTTCCCCAGAGTGGTCTGCGGAAATGTGCTTTGATAGAGCAGTACTCTGCTCTTCATCCATAAAACATTTCATCCTCAAAACTACATCAGAATCTAGTCCTTAGGTTACATTGAATCCCAAGTGTATCTACAAACACATCTACATATATATGGTAATATGCAAATGATAAACTTTCCACTGAAGAATAACCTTTTAGTTTTCAACAATACCAGTTTATCTCTTTTTACATTTATGTATCAACTCAGAATTTAAAAAGTAAATGCTGAGGATTCCCCATGGCCACAGTTCTCCTTCCCTCTGTGGAAATCGGTTTCTAAAATAACTCACATTCAATTACACAGGTCACTTGTGATAGTGGCTTTTCTTGGTGTGCCTGAAGAAAAGTCTGCAGTATTTGAACCATGAAAAATTATGCACAGTGTTTCATTTTAAAGAAGTGCCAGATTAACAGAAGGTAATTGGGGTAGACTGTGAATGGTAGCAGCTGCTTATTTGTGAATGCTACAGACACCACCTATTTTTGCTTAGAATTTCTATTAGGTACTTTCTGAACAACTAATACAGTTTATTTTTAACCATGTCACCCCAAGCCAATATTCCTTATTTGTTGTTGCTTTTTCTTGCACCATATTTACAATTAGAACCCTTCAACTATTATTTTTAGGAGACTATTATATTTGGAGAAACACTAAACAATGAGAGACTGTTTAAGATGATTTTTCTCTTTGTAATATCTCCCCAGATTTGAAATCTGCAGTATTCCAGTATCATTAAATCTATCTAGGTTGAATAGGAACAAAACAACATGACAATACAAATCATTAAAAAGCTTATACTGAGTTGTGTTTTGGAGGATTCCACAGGCAGCCTCTCCTCCTCCCCAACACACATATTGATTATATTTGCACAACTACTTTGAAGTTACTATTTTAATATTAGTTTGGGATTAGAAATTAGCACATGACCAGAATGATAATGTGAGGCATTATACTATCCTGATAGTATGTGCAGAAAAGATGAAAACTGGGTAATTTTTGAACATTCTCAGGGATTTATTTAGACAGTTTTGCACACAATGAATTTTCTTGACTCAAATTGGGTGTCTTAATAATAAAGGATTCTATTTGACTACACCTTGAAGATGCTACAATCTTGACTATATCTAAGAACATACACCACATCAACAAAAGATCAGAGCATCGACATCTTTTTAGTCAAAAGAAGAAAAGGAACACTTTCAAATAAGATTTGCACTTTTTTCATATTTATTGAAAAATATTTTAACTTGAGCAGATTCTTAAAACTCTGAATTATGAATCTTCCTTGATTATTTCAAAGATTTTTATTTAATATAAATGCAAGCCAGAGGAAATAAGATGTCCTGTAATATTATATCAAATATGCAATTTGCAGTAGCATTCCTTTATTAAAAATGCCAATTATAATTGCACATAAAATTTAATTGAGGTCATTACCCTCTTGACAAGTTATTTCTAAATTCTTTCTTCTAATAAGATTTGTTATTTTAACATTTTCCACATCAATGCTTCCTTCACATCTATATACTTCTTATCTATTTATAAAGATAATAGAAATTACCCATCATTTGATCGTATCATTGTGCTATTAATAAGAAAGCTATCTATTTAACTGCTTATCTGGGAGATGAGATTATCATTTATGTGTAAAATTGTAAATGTGATCCTCTTAAAACCATAATTCATTACACCAAAACTATATTTTTTAAAATATTAGTATGGAAAAATATCACTGAAATGATGAATGATTTTTTTTAATTTTATTTTTTTGTTTTATTTTGCAGTCTTGATTAAAATGCTCAGGAAATGTATAATCTTAAAAAACATTACATTCATTTTTACATTGGACTTATTGCATTATTGCCATATACCTCACAAAGTTAAATAAGCCTTGCCAATTCATTATGTAGGCAAACAAAGGAGGTCATACTATTAACAAAGTGATCTCAACTACTTGTTTCTATTCTACTTAGAAATAATATATTGGCCAGGACAACTAATATTATTACCTTGAATGTTTCCTAGGCCTCATGGGATGCTTAACTTCATGTAAATGTATGTGGTGGAGGGTACTTTGTCTGAAGGGCATAAAGGTTTCCTTTTTCACAATAAACTTGCCTTAGGTATGTTTTCCACTGCCATCCAAGTAGTCAGATAGTCAAGACACAATTAATTTTGTTTTCAGTCCTTCGGAAATTTAATACATTTGGGAAGGTCATTTATGCTGAGGTTTAGTACAACCCCAGCTGTAGACTGAAAAAATAATAATTCTACCTTCAATCAAACTAATCTAAATAGATTAATTCATATTACGTTATTATGCATTTAATCCTCAGGGACATTAAAAAGAGTGGGCTATTTTTTTTCCTATATTTTACTAGCAATAGTCATATAAAAATAGGCAACAAGGAAAAAATTGTTCTCAGTAAATAACATTCTGTCTTGTACAGTTCCTGTACTGTGAGCAATCCACACCTCAGTGTACACACACCTAGTGGTAGCCAGTGCTTTAGCGTAAAAACAAATAGAAGACCACCATTTGAGCAGTGATTCCTGTCGCACAGTTGAGCACTTCCACTTTCAGCACAGAACAAAGTGCTGCTACTGTTACACTCTCCACCACAAAAAAGGTAGTGGATCTCCTCCAGTACCTGTGCATTGCCTCACAGAAAACTAGGACAGGACAGTTGTTTCTTCAATAAAGGACAACTTAATTTTATCCCCATGATGGTGATAACTGAGTGAAAAGTAATGGGGTCTTAAGTGGACCGAGCAGAGCATATAATTGAATTTAACATCACTTTTGAAATTTGCACATACCTATAATTAAGATCTTAGCATGCAAATAGCAGCTTATGACCTAATATTCCCTATGTGTCCCTTTCCCAATTTCTATTTATAAAGTGAACTTTTTAATCTTCTAGAACAAACCAAACAAATAAAAATGAACCATTCTGTCCTGACAGGATCCCACAAAGTAGGCTGGATGTACAGAAGTGTAGTTTGCTAAAGCTTGCAACTCTCCTGGTTTGGGCTTGATTAGCTTATTCCCTGGCTGGCTATCACCTGAAAAAAAAGCAATCAAAGAATCAGAAACATTTTTGTGAAGTAAAAATAAATGCACTGATACATGATAGACAAAATAATTACATCATAACCTATTTTGTTTGCATCCACTTCCCTCTTGAAAAATCTACTCTAAGCTCACTTACTAGGTTTAAGATTCTTCCTCCTATGCTCTGACTCTTTTGAGGATGGGAGTTCTAAGAAAAGGAAAATAGAAAGGAAAATAAAAATAAATATGATGAGCATGGTTATTTAAAACATAACTAATTGCGTTTCGGTTGCAGAGTGTTAGTCAAAATGAGTGTCATGGGTTTCTCTGATTAGAGGTTTGTTTTTTTTAAGAGAAAGATTGGCTTCTGTTGGAAGCCTCTGGAAGTTTCCCTCCATCCTATAGAGCAGAGCCAATGAGGGCCAGCTCCGAGGAAAACTTCCTGCTTTTGAACCATTAAGTTACGCCCCTGCGTGAAAACATATTTAAGAAGCTGTTGCGCAGTTAAAAAGTGGCAGCCATGGATTAACAACATCACAACGCAGACATCAAGGTCAGTGCAGGAGGAGAAGAGGAGAAGGAGGGGGAGGGACCCCACGGATCAGGGAGAGGACTTAAAACTATTTTTCCCTGACTACGTTGGTGATGACCATGGTGATTACGAGCTGTCCCCTCGAAGCCCATGGAATCCATCGGGGTGCAAAGACCCCCCTGCCGGAGCAGGGGGAGGCATGAAAGAGGCTGTCGCTTAGCAGGAGGCCCCCAAGGTGGAGTGGTGCCCTGCAAAGATTTGCGACCAAGACCCACGGAGGGAGAAGCCCATCCTTAGCAGAGGGCCCCAAGGTGGAGCGGAGTCCAGCAAAGATCTGCGACCGAGACCCACGGAGGGAGAAGCCCACGCTTAGCAGGAGGCCCCCGAGGTAGAGTGGAGTCTTGCAAGGTTTTGCGGCCGAGACCCACAGAGGGAGAAGCCCACGCCTAAGCAGGTACAGCCAGTTTTTTCATGAGAGACTGCACCCCATGGAATGACCCACGAGAGAGCAGAGGATCGCTTTCTCGTGGCGGGGACCCCACGGAACACAAGGGAAGGACTCAGAGTTATAATTCCCCTGTGACTGTGGTGATGACTGTGGTGAAGCGAGCTGTCCCCTTTGCAGCCCACAGGAAAGCCCCCTGAAATAGAACTGGTGCTTAAGTCTTGGACTTACATCTGCGAATGGCTGACCCAACAACAACAGACTGTAAACCTTTCACTCCCCGACCCCCACACCATCAGGGGAAAGAGAGGGGCATGGACAGACCGAGGGGTGGGGGTGTAAAAGTGTTTTCTAACCTGTTTCTATTTCTTATTTTTAGTTTTAGTTTGTTAGTAATAAATTAAGCATTTATCGGGGAGTCAAACCACCACAATGAGTAAGATGAAAAACTTGGCTTTGAAGGTACCATACCTGCCAGGTATGGGAAGAAAGTGCACTAAGGATGTTTTCATGCACCACGTGACTGTTTTTTAATATCCTTCTGAATTTCTGCAATTTTTTTCTACTATTTAACTATATCTAGCTTTGGCAACTATAATCACTCTGTAGTTTAAAACTGTGAACCAATCCCCTTAATAATTTATCAACTTTCAGATGTTTCACACCGTGAAGAAAAAATACCCCATCATTTGTCAACTGTCAGAACTTGATCAAGCATATCCTAACTGATAATGACAGAAACTTGCATGATCTGTTAGGTATGGAACATAAAACTTATGTTCATTTCAGCTACTCTGTGAAGCCTCATAAAATTTTGAGAGAGTTACACTAAGCTAATAATATATTGCTGCCTCAATTGAGCCAAAAAATACCCATAAAAGTGTTCCTTTTACATGCTCTAAGGCCTCCTGAAGGGAGAGGAGGGAGAGAGGAGAAGGAGAAGAGGATTTTTCAGCATAGCCTAAGTAATGAGGTCAGAAAAGCTTTGTGCAAATACTAGTATTTGCTTTCTGAGGAGACAACTTACAAACTGTGAATATCTGAAATTAATAATGTTTGAGTGTCACAATAACTGATTCAAAAGAAAAAAGATACTTGAATATAAACATTTTTCCTTACTCTATTATGTGATTTAATAAACATGCTTCAATATTGTACTCAATTTTGCTATATTATGAAGAACAACTTTGTGAGGAAGATGACAATATATCTTTGCTAGATTACCAAATGGAGTGGTTACCAACTGTATTCATGCATGCAAAGTAGTATTTTAATACAGAATATAACCAAGCAATTAAATATATAATCTATCAACATAGGTATTTTTCAATGAGTTGAAGGTACAATTCTTTTTTGCTACAAAGTATTTTCATGCTATCAACTTTGTATTGGCTATTATATTAATTTAATAACAGCAAATTTATTCAAAACACCTCAAATTTTACAAACTCAATTACACAAATTAATTTATGAAACCCTAAATATTCACTGAAGCTGGGAGGCTCATTTCATAATTCTTCTTTCAGAGAAGCAAGTAAAATCATCAAAGCTAATTGACTTGCCTATTCCATGTTAGAGATGTCCCTTAGATGAAAACCCCCTATCCAGCCCTGGTGTTCAAATCACTAAACTCTGCTTCGTTCAAAAACCCTAAGTGAACAATGTCCAGGTAGTTTTCGGTGCAATCACTGAACTTTATCCTAAAACGCAGTATTGAGAAGATAAGGGAGTTACCTATCCTAGACATTCTCAGTATTGTATATTACCAAACAGTATTGCTAAGACAAATTCTATAGAAAAACTGTTCATGACAATAGGACTGTCCTGCTGTATAGTCCTCATATTTTCCAAAATCCACATAAGTTACAAACACAATGATCAAACCTGTACTCTTCAGCTGTCTTTTTTCCTTCTCCAAGGAAACTGGGACATAATTTCTAATTGTGATTTAGTGAATTCTGGCATCCTCAGCACACAGTTGAGGCACAGTGAATTATCACTGGCCAGCTGCTGAAACTTCACCATGTCCCTCACCTCTAACTTGTGACTTCTCCACCAGAGCTTTACATTCAGTATTGTAGAGCTGCCAGGACTGATAATACCATTGGAACAGGTTCTTGTGTGACAAAATACAGCAGGCTGATGATGACCATGGTATCACAGCAATTCTGGCTTCAACCAGTCTGATGGTCCCACAGCTGAGACACAATGATGGCCAATGACTACTCATGTTCTGTCTCTCGCTGGCTAAGATTTAAGCCAGGACGTTACTGTGGAGAGGTCAGATAAGCCTCAAAAATTACCAGATGATTTTAGGTTGATCCTGTGCAAATACAACCACGTGCTGCCCGTTGTCAGAGCCCAGCTTCAACTTGAAACCCTCTCATAAATATCAGCGTGTCCTTCTATCTTTCCATCATGGGAGCACTCAGCTGCCGGTGAGGCCCTGTTGGTGGCTGCTTCTGCTGTCAAAGATGTGCTAGAAAAGGGGCACTCGAGGGCAAAGCAGGTCTGTATCTTGACCCCAGTTGCGCACTTGAGTCTTTTGATTAGTTAGCTAAGAGAAGAGTAAAACTGAGTTTTCAGACTCAGCTTTCTGGTCAACTCTGCACTACACTGCCACTGAAGTTAACCAAACAGCTACACACTAACAAACCTTTCTAAAACAAGTACAGATATTTTTTTCTCTTTCCAGATGAGTTAGGTGAGAATCAGGATCCAAATTGCTTGTTCTCTTCTTGGCCCATAAATTTGTTTTCCTGCCTCAGCTTCACTAAGAGCACAGAAATGCTTTAAAGCAGAACGCTCCTTGGTATTCCACCACAGTTTGGATTCAGTCTGCTTTGGGCTATGAAGCATTCAGAGCTCAGGTCTCCATGCCAGGTTATTCTGCTCCAGCTGCTGGGTTATTACGAAAAAGAAGTGAACACAACTCCTGTTGCAGTCTCAGACATTGTCTAAATAGAGACAGACAATAACGTGACATCTGCTACCTCCAACTATTTTCAGGGGAAGAGAAAGACACCTTGGCAGTATTTCATTTAAGCATAAATTAGAGAAAGCAACTATTTAAATTTGTGTGGGCTTGATTCCTTTGATAACATCACATTTTCAGGGTCTAGTCTCTCCTCCATTAACTAGAGAAGTTTAAGCAGATTGCAAGCTGTGTAGCGGCTGTGTGTACTGCATACGTACTGTATGTCAGGAACATCTGACCCTGGTTTTAATATTCCAGTGAAGCATTGCCTGAGTTATAGGGAAAGTATTTCATTCATGATCATCAGAAATACGTACAGGCCTGTAATATCACTGTACAGAATTGCACTGATACTTCCACTGATTGCAATAAAAAGGAGACATTTTAAGAAAATTATACTCATGAGCTAAGTATTGAGAACTGTGTTGGCTTTTATTCTCAGCTTTCAACCAGATTTACCCTGAAACATGCATGATACTCTTCCATATTTTTATCTAATCATTTAACATAGTGGTGTAGAGAGGTGAGGGGAAAATGCACATTTTTTACTAAACTCTGAGAAAACATTTCCTTCAAGTTTATTTCCTTGTTTGGAAAAGTAGTTGACTTAGGAGAAACCATGAATGGACAAACAACCTTATCTTTGTAATTTCATCTGGTAAAGGTGTTACACAAACAGAAGGTGTCTGTGCCAGACAGACACTTGCTTTAAAAGAGGAGTAGTTTTCAAGACAAAGGACAATCAGGCTTGAAAACCAACCAAAAAAACAAACAACAACAAAAGCCCCCCACAAAATTACAGGAACTTGTTTCTTTCCTACTTCAAAGGTTATGACAAGTCACTTTATGTCTCCTGTGCTTGTCTCTAAATATGTGAATAATATTTTGCTACTTGACAGACATTTTTAGAAGTTGAATTAATGTGGTCATTGAATTGGAGTGCCTTGTCATTGTTTAACTTTGTTACATTGCTTCAGAGCAAAAAAAAGTCAGAATCAGCAGCAACTGCACCAGCAACAACATTGACAGCACATTTAATAGATGTGAAAGCACAAAAGTAATTAAACAAAATCTGGAAGTAACTTTTAAGGAGTAAGTGCTAGTTTGATGTACTTAATATGTTTTCTGCTTTGATGGAAATAGGAACCTCAGCGGTACAACTGAGGGTATACAACTGGAGCAGGTGAGAGCCATCTGACAAAAAAAAGAAATAAAATCAAACTTGATGAACTCTGGAGGAAACAAAGGTGGAGTTGCAGGGAGAGGGCAACAGCTGTCTGTCTTCTATGGGTAACTCCCAGGTTTTTAACAGCTGAGAGGGAATTTGGATATATCAGTGCTATCAAGGAGACAGGTGCCTTCCCGCTCAGTCAGCTCAGGATCTGGGTGGTACGGAAATCTGAAAGATCTGTATCTGGGCATGAAATATTCATACAAGAACATCCTGCTTACAGTTTAGATCACTATAACACAACAATATAACTGAATGGATGACTCCAGAATAGTAGTGTTCTGTCCTCCTAATAACCCAAAATTTCACTTGTCTCCATTATTACATTGTAACCAATATTTTATTTATTATTTCATTTTAGTCAAGCCAAATTTAATCTTAAAATAAAACCCCTAATCAAGGAAATTCCACCTCTATATATACATACGCAACATTTTCCTATTCGAAAATATAATCACAAATATATTTTTATTCATATTAATAAATGAGAAAAAATAATTGAATGACAAAGACTGGAAACTAAATTACATATTCAATAAGCTTATTAAAAAGAACACGCAGTAACTCAAATATTTTTTCTACAGGGCTATTCATCGTATTAGTCTGGAGGTAGATATAAGTAGGAGGTGAGATAGAGTGAAGAGGAAAGAGGTGTGATTGTTTCAAAATTAAGTATATCTCACTTTTTGATCTCAAAAACTAGAAGAGGGAAGCAAAAAACAAATATTTTTTTCCCTTTTCAAAAGATAGTACTTACACTATTAATACAAAAAATAATAAAATAATAAAAGAATGTCTACTAGGAGCACAGGCCTCTTTTTATTCCTCATGGGACAAGAGAAGAAAGAAAGTAGGTTGCCAGTACATAAAAGTAAATATCAGATAAGAAAATCCTAGTCAATATTTTTTTTCCTTCAGTCAAGCTATTTTTAATACATACCGTCCTGTCTCTTTCTAGGAGACATATGTTATTGGAAAGATTAGTTTTGCTGTACCTATTGCTTCTGCCAGCCTGCATCAAAGTAAATTTAGAGATGTGCTGACAGTCTAATACCTGCTATCAGGTTCTACCTGTAGATAAGAGTTGAAAAAACATCTGTTGAATTTCTTCACAATAGTCAAGTGCTAGTATGAGGGGTGTTAAAAAATAAAAATAAAAATTTAGAAATCTATCTTCTGATTTTAATGTACACTGTGATAATTTCTGAAGTTATTTCCCATAAGTTTTAAAATTAATTAACTTGAAATACAAAATAAAACACAAGTAATGGAGCTGTTGTCCAAAACTAAGGAAATGCATTTATATAAACCTGACTTGGGAGATTTTCATCCCTAAAGCAGCAAACTTTAGCTAGACAAGGAAATCAACAAAGGATTAGTATGCAGAACCCCCACCATTTCCCCTTTCCTTTTCAATTGCAAAACAAACTTAACTAGCCAAAAACACTGACAAGCTCTACCACTTCAGTTCTTCAGAGAAAAAGCAAGTGCCATATTTTACCTGTTTCTCAAACCAAATCTTTAAAAACCAGGCTTCAGACCATGTGGATAAGACTCTAATGCAATGAGTTTTTTCACACACACACACACACACAAAAACACACAAACACCCCTCTTCTTCTCCTTCCAAATCAAGTTATTTTTCTCCCAAGGAACTTGAGAAAATGACACACTGATGTTTTTCACCTGCCTTTCTCAGTTTAGTTAAAATCTTTGTTCAAGCATATAGTATTTTTGAGAAGGAAGTCAAGGACTACCCAGAGACATTATGGATGTCCCATGGAAGTGTTCAAGGTCAGGTGGAACAGGGAAAACTGGTCTAACGCAAGATGCCCATGGCAGGGGAGTTGGATATAAAAGATATAACACATCAAATATATTATCTTGTTCTCATATGGTATCTCATACATGTAATCCAATTTCGGGTAGAGGCACAGAAACAGTTCCTCTGTTTCATAAAAGTATATCAGGTGTTGTAGGGGATGCTTGATATTGAGACCAAAAATGAGCAAAGTAAAAGAGAAAAATTGTAAGGAGTCCGGTGTACTCTGTAAAGAATTAAAATGTACAGTTTTGGCAGTGACTCAGGGGTATGAAGGACAGCTGATGCTACTTTTCAGCACTAGAAAGAGAAACTATCTCAAAGTTGCTATCAAGAAATTGACAAAATTGACTTTGTTTTTTAATATGGAAGCTATAACCCATTAGAAACACCTAACTTTGCATGGACTCCCTCTCTTGAAACAGCTGAAGGTCAAGGTAGTAAGAACTGTTGCGGACGCTTCTCATCTGGAGAATTGTACAGCTGCAATCTGAGCACTAGAAAGCTTTTCTGTTTTAACTCACCCATTATTGAAGCTGGCAGTACAAAATGTCAGGCTGGTAAAATATGTTTAATTTTTTATTGTAGATATGTGCCTTACCAGTTCCTTTTGTAGAGTTTCAACAAAGCATAGTTTAGGACTGTAAATAAACTGAGGACTGTAAATAAACTTCACTGTTGTACACCATAAGCTCCTGTTTAGGTTTTAATTATGTTTAAATTAGAAGTAATGCTTCATACTTGCAGGATAGTATGATAGTTTTGGATCAGAATTTTTAGATTAATTTGCATTTCCTTTAACTTTCCAATAAAAATATTTTTCTGTTATCTACTGTCAGAATGATGCACAGTTTCTAAAAATCAAAACTTGATTTTTCCAAAATATTATTTTTATTGTCAGGACAATAAAATATATTCTTTTTTAATATGTTTGGCCTAAATCAGTGGAGTTCTTAAGCCAATGCAACACATTCCCTAGCCTGCCCATGGATTGACTTACATGAGCTGCAGTTTAAATCCCTGTTTTCTCCAACAAGAGGGATTCAGGGCATTAGACAGATCATGCAATACTGTATTGCATAATCTTTTCCCCACTGGTTACTGTGCTGTAGATCATCGAAGTTATATGACTGAAGTGTTGCAAAATTCAGATGAAGAAAAGCCTCACATTTCACTTTAATCTCTTAAGGTGTCTTTGGCTTTTTTCTGCAACATAGTTGAATCTCTTTTGTTTTTAAAGCTCAGTGCTTTTGTAGTCATAAAGGCTCTATACTTTTTGAAAAGACTGGTTCCACTAGCATCTTCTGAAAAGCCAGTTTATCTCCCATGACTCAAAATACTCCTGCCTATAGCAGCTCAGCTGTTATGGAAAACTCAGGACCCACTGATTCTAACTGGAATGGCATAGAGGTACCAAAAAATGTGGAAAATCAGTTTCTGAGGTAACTAGAGTCTGTTGTTAGAGAAAGAGCCTAGATTTAGATAAGTTGTGCTTATAACAATTTAAAACCTTCTAAGTCTCAGGCTTAGTGAAATATATTTCTGATAAATAAACAAACGAGTAAAAACCAAACAAGAAATACAGATGTCTTCCTGGATCAGAAATAGAACATTCACACTGATTCTTCTTAAGTTTTCAGTTTATGAATTTGATCTTTCACAACTAGATATGGTTCCCCATTATTTCTCTCAGAACTTATTTCTGTCTGATGTACAGGTTACTTATCTATAGGCAACAATTACTAGAATAGATTGCAATAAAGTCACACTTATGTGTGATTTTTTCATATATAATTTTCTTTTTCCCTTATATATATGCATGTCCTTGCACTCTAAATTTATTTTATCATCAGTGTAAAATTGCCACTCTTGTATTACATGAAGGGTGAAGGGTCTCAGAGCTATGATTTGAAGAAACAATATTAACGAGAACACACCAAGATAAGAAGTAATATTTTTCAGTTTCAATCAAAAATGTCAAATAACATCTAAAAAGTACAAGATAATATCTGAGAAACAAATACTGCAAGAATACTGCTTGTAATAAGAAACAGCCTCATGTTTTATGAGATTTGAAAAGCTACTGTCATCACCTTTACTTAAAATTCAGGAAAGCAACTTGAAAGTAATATCCAGGAGTCCAGTTTCCGCAACTCCAAACCAAAGGAAACAAAACAAAACCATAAAGGTTCTTAAACATGGAATGAACAAGGTGTCTGAGAGGCTCTGCCACATCCAGTCCTGGAGACACTCAAACTCAGGGAAAGTCCCTGAGCTACTTGACAAAACATTTTCCTTGGCCTTGCTTTGAACAGTGTTTCAGTTGAGACCCCTTCTGGCCTAAATGCTCCTATGTTTCTGTGATTATAATGTGGAGGAAGAGGTGGGTTTAAGTGGTAGGTTATGCCTCAATGTAAATACCCACCCAGGAGGTGATCTGCATAAAGCACTTACTCACCATTTAAGTGGAAGCAGGTACGGGTGCCAGAGGTCTTACTGACTAGTATCCCTCTGAATGAGGAACTGGAATATTGCCACTCCTGTATTTTCTACTTTCTTAGGAAAGTTCAAAGCACTTAACAGATGAGTAACCTTCAAAGCCTATCCAAGGTCACTACCTCCATCAGAACCAGAAAGAAAATTTGAATCTTGCTCTCTCCCCTTTCACGAGCTACACGAATTATGAATCAAACAGAAGATCCACTATATTTTTTCAACACACAGCAAAAATAACTGATCTATTTACAGCATTTGCACTGATTCAGCATCATTCAGGGAGGTGACTCAAAGCAATTTTAACAGTTCAGAAAAAAAAACAAAAAAAACCTTTGGAAATCTTGTGAGTTTTTCAGTATATTGGGATAGTTGTAAAGACAGCTAGTCTTTTACTGACAGTTTTCTTATGGGATATAGTCTTAAATACACAATTAATAATATCTCACACAATTAATGGCATCTTAAATTATATTTATTTTATACTAGTTGTATTCATGTGCTTTCTCCTGGAAGAAATAGAATACACCTTAATACTGCTAGGCTTACAATGGAGACACTTACAGACACACAGATGCAATGTAAGTTTACGTATACCACCCCACTAACGAGCTGCAAAGTGTATTTTGGACAGTTGGGCTTTAGGGCATTTAATATTTTATCTCAATTTAATAAACCAGAAAAATACCTCGCATATACCTCAAATAAACTTCTGAAGAAGATAAAAGGTTTGGCCACTGACTCATCTGAGAGAAATGAGAGCAAAATTATGCAAGAGTAAGTTGGTTGAAATTGTTATTAGACAGTTAATATGCTCAGTGAAAATCTTCATATATGAAGGGAGAATTTGTTTCATTTATATATGAAATAGCTATACATAATATATATATATATATAAAGCTAGCAAATTCTAGACTCTAGGCCTAAATAATATTAAGTCATCACCCTTCAATGCTATGGATGGAGACACATTGTTTTGTAGGTATGATACTACTATTTGTTCTGAAATGTAGAGAAGACAGAAAAATCAACACTTTTAGAAAGGATTTCTGCAATTAATATTTATTTTCAACATGTTTTCCCATTTTCCCTAAAATAATGGAAAGAACTTTCCTAACTTTCAAATGAGATTGGAACATGGTTTGCTAAGGGGGAGTAAACAAGCTGAGTTCATTAGACATGAAAGTTTTCTTTGTGGATACTAATGTTGAGCTATGAATAAATTAAAATGATTGCAAATGTGCTATCATAATTATTATGACTATTACACATCAGCAATGTGGAATGCTGCAATGGCCAAAAGGATGCATACAAATAAAATTTAGTAGCTTTCTCTTTTCTGGTACAAACTGGAGTAATAAAATATTCACTGAAGGCTGGAATAACCTCACTCTGGATGGAATTATTCTTTTGTAAGTAGGATCTGGATCAGTTCTAGAAAGTAAAGATGAAAGCTGGCAAATCCATGCTTACTATATAATGTAATGAAAATAAAATTGATTTGTGAAGACCTGCATTTACACTGCACATCACCCAAATCCTGTTCTGGATAAGAGTTCTAGCAATATTGAGCATATACACTTTGACGAAATATGTACAAAAATATAGAAAAGGGTAGCAAATTAAAGATAAAAAATGTATCCCAGAGAAGACGCAGTTTTGGGACTACAGTATAGCAAACAAACAAGTACCTCTTTATTTATGTTTTGTTGCAGTTTTGTATTTTCTTTTCCTTTTAAATTAATTCAAAACCCTTTCCTGTAAATTGCTATGTGACTTTTTGTACTATTAATTCTGAAGTCAAGTTAAAAATAATGCATGCACAAGTGTGTTATCTAATTGGAACACGCAATTACAATGTCTGTCCTTCAAATCTTTTGGTACAAATAATCAGAAATGTAGGTGGTTTGACAGAATAAGAGATGCTCATTATCATACACTTTCTCAGTGATTTATACTTTTTTTTTTGTTGTTGTGAGTTCACACAGGGATTTGAGTCTAAAAAAGAGGGGATGTAAATTATCTATTTGTGTTGATTAAATTTTGAAATTTTCATAATATCTTTTTCTGAGCAAACCTTATTTGGAGTAAGAGCAAGAATAACTTTCTGTTGTAAATAATGAATGTAAGCCTTTGAAAGCATTTTATAGGGCTTACAGACTTTGGAATTACTTTTGTGCAGCACGTGAAAACCATTTGTTCTCATTTGCATCCAATTTCCAGAGTTCTATACTTACTCTACATATATACACACATTGCTGTCTCTGCTGTATACTGTATTCTGGACTACATATGTATGTGTGCATATGGACAAGTGGCTATATAAAATGTATGTACTTTGCCATGCTGCTACCCACACCTTTCTATAACTCTAGTCAGATAAACTTTCAAAACAAGTATCTTCCATTTGTAACATTAATTGCTCTTTCAAACTCAATATAAAATGAAAAAACTAAATAGGAATTTGAGAATCCAAAATAGAAAACCAGCAAAAGGATATTTTACCTTTTTATTATCACAAAAGTAGCAGTTTTAAAAAATAGTGCTATTTAATCTTCTTCTTTGTTAGAATACAGGGAGTCACCAATCAATATGAACAGGACCATACTAGTATTAGTAGTATGGTATAGTCCTCCAGTCCCTACATTGGCTGATGGATGAATAAAAAGCACATTATCTCAGAGATGAGTAAGCTGTTTGGCCAAATGCTCACTTTAGCAGTGCAGTTACACTGAAATGACTGGTGTTGCCATGCTTTATACTGCTGGAAGAATCTAGCCATTCTCTCTTTTTTTTTTTTATACTTACAGTGCATCGAAAAATATGTTTTATGTGTGTCTTCTCTCATTCCATTGTACTTCTTACTTTCAAAATATAAGACAATCTAAAGGCTGTAAAAGTTTTTTTGTTTGTTTTTTTTTTGTTTGGTTGGTTTTTTTGCTAAATGACTCTGCAATGAAAGCACAGTGTTACCATATGTGTACTGAAAGACATTTCCATGTGATTTGACCATAAATCAGAATACTTGGGGATAGGAGCAGATGAGAAATACTATTGAGTATCCCCATTGCCTAAATCCTGTGCCAACATTTTGTCAACACAAAGGGATTTATTCTATCGGACCTTTCCATTCAGCTATGCACTTCCTGTTAATTGGATCAATACCTGTGCCTGTTAGGAGCTGGCTTAATATTCTTAATGAAGGTTCATTTAAGGTTCATTCTCGTTACAAGGTAGTTCTTTTCTCATCTTTTATAGACCACTTTTTGGACTCTGTATTCATTTGCAGGCTGCAAGTGATCTTCATTTAAGGTTTATATTGGAGATCTGGAGTAGCTGCACCACTAAGAAGTGAACACAATGAATTAAAAATAGTAATTTTTAATTTTATGTTTCTTTTATTCCCTTAAGAAGCATGTGCACTTTCATTTCTTACCAGCACTGCCATAACTTTCTGGCCTTGCATGGAAATACATCTATTATTATGGTAAATCATTATCTCTCTAAACTTATCCCTTTTATCTCTCTAAACTTATCCCTTTTATCTCTCTAAACTTATCCCTTTTTTTTTTAATTTTAAATGGAAAGCCCTTCTCTGTTATACATCTGAAAAAGGATGGATATTACAACTAGCAAGTAGGACAAGGCACCTGAAGACTTCCACACATTTAAACACCCAACTACCAACAAAGAGGACTACCATGATCACCAATTTAAATTAAGTCAGCAAAATTTGTAGGTGATGAATTTTTTTCCTAAAAACCTTTTTTGTTAAAAAGTTAATTACTGCATTGGTTCTGACATGTGCAGTTAAAATGTGGCTATTCTGTATTTAATATACTTTGTAGTCTGACTATTGTTCAAGAGATAAATGGTATCAGCAGTTAGGCCTTAAAACATACAGATGACATAATCACAGATCAAAGCAAACTACTATGGAAATTACATCCCAAAAGTAGCTTTGCTAGGAGAATAGAAATCTGAATGTATGTTGGTTTCATTTGCCTTACTGTCATTATAAACTACCATGATGTCCTTTGAAACTGAATAAAATTCATCATAATACTTCTGCTGAAAACATCGGTTAAACTGTCAGTCTACGGACTGGTCTTTGGACGACTGATATCGATTCTATGAAGTGGTCTTTGGTAAACATTTTAAGTTGAGCCATGTACTGTCTGTACTATTTGATGAACAGAAATAGCCTGAAGTTTCACAATTCTACTTGTATCATACAGAAAAATTGGAAAAACATTCAGAAGAGACACTATGTAACAAATGTGTTTTGCATGAAGCAAGCACTCACCTCAACTTATGTTGTCTATTTATTTGTTTCATTTTGTTCAGCAGGTGGGAAAGCTTGAGAACCATGATATCAACTTTTGCATTCCATGGGATCCTCTCTTCCATTTCAAGAAAGGACCCAATGCTGCAGCATAATTTTTGTAATATTTTCAGCCTGCACCTCCTTATTTTAGTGGGCATTAGTTAAACTAGTCACAGACACTTGTGGTAGTGATTTTTTGTCTGTTGAGAGGAGTAGCTTCATGATTTCATATCATTTTTAAGATTTTTTAGACATTAAACATGAAATGTGGAAGTCCCTGACCTGAATTCGTCTAATCTTGGTGTCTAACAGCCTGAATTTGATCCCTCAAGGCACAACAGCAAATACCTACTTATTAAAACCTCAAGTTTTTTATATTTATTTATATATATAGAAAAAGTATTCCTGCAGAGAATGATTTAGGAAAGCACACATACATTTTTACTGTTCTTTATTCAATGTATTAAAATATTTTTCATAATACTGAAAGTATACCTGACATGAATCAGCTAACAGGAGGACGATTACTCAAATTTGTCAGTCAATATAAAATATTGAAGACCCAAAAGGTAAAGAAAATATTTTACTTAATTTTTTCTGCTATTCTTTCTGTAACCCTTTCTGTTATTTAGAGGAAGATCTTTTATTATGTTCTATGTGCAATTTTCAGAGTACAAAAGTAAAGATATAACAGGTTTTACATAACATAAAATATGGCTTAAAACATGCCAAAGTTGAGTCTCCCTGTTCTGATATCATTCAAGAGAAAGCAGCAATTTAAACTTGACTTCATTAAGAGGAAAAAAAATCTATGTTGAACATCCTACCTTCAATAAAATTCCACTTTGCAGTCTGAACTGAAGCACACTGATGATAATAAACTCAAATGTATAATAGTATTTTCTTTATAATGATATTTCCACTCCCTTCTGAAGGATAAAGTAATGCTGTGTAAATAAGTCTTTACTTGCAGAACAAAGATAGTATCCAATAATTTTATTACTTCCATGTTAGAAGAGATAAATGTATTTGCACCACTTCAGCAAAGTACTCTGACTTTAGAGAAAATACAAGCTCAAGCAAATGCATTGTTTTTCCAGCTTTATGCCATAATTCCCATGTATGAATATACTAAAAATTTAGTATTTTTCCACCATGAAATGATGCAGTTACTGTTTTCTACATTACTCCTAATATCATTAGAATTCAATTCCCCTCTTGCCTACACATTTTAACAGTAAAAGGATACATACATGAAACATATGAAATACATTACTTGTCTTTCATATTTCACAGCTTTTAGACTACTAGTTAGTTGTAAATAAAATCATGGCTGGAAATAGATACAATGGGATGTTTATAAGAAGCATATACACAGCAAATAGATTGCAAATTTAGCTGTTCAATAATATAGACAGTGTGTTTTTTTTCTCTACAGCCACAATTTTAATCCCATTTATGAGAAATAATGAATTTATCATTCTTCAAAAATTTGGAAGAAGAATTTAATTTTTCTGTATTATGGCACTTTACACTACTGAAAGAAAGGCATCTAAAAACTCCTGAACTTGGTTCTCTTTACTTGAAGTCATGCAATTATTTTAAAGAAAACCTTGCCTCAAGACCCAAAATCAGTTTACTGGACAGTGTTAATTTCTTATGAGAATAGCTTACTATGTTGGATAACATCCATTTATTACTTGAGTTTAATTTAGAATTTAATTTCATTTTAATTAAATTCTTCTTACATGTTGAAGAGACCTATATCTAACCTCATTCAACTTCACAAATGACTTTATGTTAACAACCAATTTATCAATTTTCTCCATAATGATTATATATACAGCATAAATACACAAATGCAAAAGGTGAAAGCAAGACAAAACCCACTCGGCAATACTATGACATGCAAAGGGGGAAAAAGTTTGTCTACTTAGTTTACCTAATCTAAAGAAATGATGACACCTGTTTATAAAGAACATACTGTTTACTATTGTTTAATCATATTGTTGAAACAATGGTGGATAATAAAATCAAATGCCAGAAAAAATAATGACCTTTAATATTTATTACATTTAGCTTTATTAATTAATGTTATTGATCATAAAAAACTTTGCTTTGTGAGTACACGCCAAACAAAACTCTCTGTTGTAAAACCACCATGCAGTTGAACAAATGCATGAACCATGTATGGCAGCCAAAGAAGAGAAAATGTACAGCAACCTTAAGGTATACGTTTCTCTTGGATCACCAGCAATTCTTCTCACAACTTACCAACTGCTATCATCATGTTACAAGTTCATACATAAACATTAAAAGAAACACTCTGAAGTTTAGAAAATTACAATCATCGTGCTCCAATCTTTCTTTTTTTTTTTTTTCTCTCTGTTACATCTCTCAAACATTGAGATGGAGGAAGTTTAGAAAAGCATGATCAACTGCTTACATTTCACATCCACCATCCTGTCTAGTGTTTTTTCCTTGCTTGTTCTAGGCTATCATACATGTTTGGCCTAGATTAAATACTGCCATAAGTAGTTACCTAAATGTGAACTTTATGACAGGAAGATGAAACAACTGAGAATGACATCAAAGAAGATGAAAAGCCGAGGATAAATATGCACTAAGAAAAATGTTCCAACAGTACAGATGACTCAAACTCTAAAGAGGTTTATAAAGTAAAAGCTTGAAATACTTATAGTATGAGAAGATGGAGGGGATGTTGTTAAAACTACTAAAGGTGTTTCATGTCAACAGGAACTAGCTTTCTAAATTGCACTTTGAAATGCCTCTGGAGCAGAAGCCCGAGGCCAGACAAGATACAAGGAATTTTAAACGTCGTGAGTTGTCTACCTTTTGACAACTTAATCTTACACTCCTTTATTTATTTAGTCTCTTTATACTTTTACCTCATGGTGTTTAGTGTTTTGGTAAGCAATTCTAGAAGATAAAAAAGAGATAAAACCAGATTCAAAAGTAGTCATTTTCTTACTTCTCTTTCAAGAACCCCAACATCATGTTCCAATTTTCGTGCTGCTTTTGTTCAAATTACTGATGTGCCTAAGAAGTAAAAGAATTTTCAGAAGTATATTTGACATAGTCTAGAAGCATCTGAAAGAATACCTCTTGCTTGTTTCGTTGGACCTGTTCATCAGAATCTCACCTGAGGCTCTGGGTACTTCTGTGAAGTAGGTAAGCACAGCCCTTGAATTGGCTGAGTCAGCAAAGAGTGGGAAAGAAGGCTGACTATACTGCAAGCTATGGGGGGCACTGAAGGAACAAACTGTCAAAGTTAACAGACCAGTGTAGCTACAAGACAAATAAAGCAATCATCAAACAAAATAAATACAGACATAATACTAGAAATAAAGGAATCTTTCCAAAGTACTGTTGAAAAGTTCCATTTCCAAATCAGGGGCTGTTGTTTTGTGACGTGTCAACCTAGTGGAAGAGGAAATGGTGGCAAGTTCTTCTCAAAAGGCTACCATATGTCCCCTTGTAGAAAGCATAACCTTGCTGAGCTAGGGATACCATATGGGGGGGTTGGCTGCAAGAGTGAATAATTCAGCTTTTACACCTGTAGTTTGGTTTATAATCTCCCAAAGAAATCCATACTGACAAGTCTGTGAGCGCAAAAGAAGAGGACTACATAATGTGCCTGAATAGGTTTGTAGAAAATCCTGGGGTCGTGGTCCATGGGCCTGCATTACAGGAAAAAGTAAACCAGAAGTTACAGAAGTAAAAATGGACTTGGCTGCATAGGAAGCTGAAAAGAGGCTCCCTATGCTACTATTCCTGAAACTTCTTCCAGGATGCAGAAAACAAGACAGAAAGGATATTGAGGAGGCAAAACTGAAATATATGTTTGATTCACACACACACACACCAAAAAAAAAGTATAAAGATTATGAGAAAGAGGACACGTTTCTGGAAAAGAAAGAGTTCATTCATGAAGGGGAGGCTTCCCTTAAACTATTATTAAATTCAAGTTTCTGCATTTTCATATCAAGAGGGTCATACAAGATTTAAAGTTAAAATTAGGAACACCAATAGATAGTTTAGAATGCCTTCAACCAAGATGTGCTGAAGTTTGCTGTGCTCATAATGTATTTGACAACCACAAAGTGAAAATATTCTGTATCTTAAAGTGAAGGTTAGGACAGATGTTGGAAATATTCGAGCAAGAAGCAGTGGAGAGTGTTAGAGTACACTAATAGTGAAACAGAGGACAGTGAAGCAATGATACACATGAAGCGTAAGAAATAAGATTATGACATGAGAATAACTGTTCTTAAACAAGGCTATTGATAGAATAATCAGATCAGAAGCTGGAGGAAAGGATGACGCCCAATGGAACATTAATACTAGGATGCACAGTGTACAGGGAAGACAGAATAGGATGTTCTCAATGAACAGATGCTCTTTATCCATAATCACAGTGTAAGCATATTGAGTACATCTTTGCAGGAGCAAAAACAAAGTAAATAGTAATAATAATAAAGTCATTATGGCTATACTTGATTTAAAAAAGGGTTACTATAGTAAAATGTGAGAACTTATTCAGAATAAGGAAAAATACAATTTAGAAGTTGCATTTTTAAAGATGTTGTAGAAGATGCATTAGAATAAAATTCTCAAGACTCAGAACAAATGCAATAGTCACAAATAAATGAGAAAGGTCCAAAAAGAAACTGATGTAGTTAAGATAAAAATGACAATGAGAAATCATAAGAAAAAGTGAAGCTGGGTCTGAGTTATGAAAGGATGACCATAAGTTCCGAGACTTTCAGCGAAGAAATGCAAATAAGACAGGCCATTAAAAAGTTTTGGCAAAAAGTACAAAAAGCACAAAAACTAGTATTAAATCCTTTTTAAAGTGCATCAAAAGCAGGAAGCTCGCCACAGTGCCTTTAAGGTCAACAAAGGATGAAAGTATAAAAGAAACACAAACAGTCAAATGAATGTTTTGAATCTGCAGTGACCCAGAGTCTGGGGACCTGCGTATATGGTAAATCACTTTTACAGAGGACTTAGGAGGCAAGAAAATGAAACTAAGGGTCAATGGAAGAGATCACAGAATAAATAGAGAGAATCAGTGGTAACAAATCACATCAGACAGCATTTATCCAAGTTCTAAAGGAACTCAAGGATGAAAGATCTTAACTACTAATGACGATGTGTAAACTTTCATTTAACACTGTCTCTGTACCAGAGGCTCTGAGAGTAATTAACCTGGTGAGAAGGGCTTCAAGAAAGATCTGGAAAATTGCAGACCATTAAGTTGACATCTGTACCATACAAACTAGTGCAAATTACTCTGAAGAAAAGTACTAACAGGCGCCCAGATAAATAAGATGTTATGGACAAGAGTCAGCTTTTGAAAGGCAAGACATGCCTTGCAGATTCACTGTCTTTTTTTCTTTTAAGGAATGAGCATGTCATAGGATTCATCCAGTCTGGCTTCCATAGGACACATAAGTCCCATCAGCCACAGTCCATCAAAGAAATCAGAATGTTGTTTAGAGAAAAGAAATCTCTCACGTAGAACAGTAATTTGATGAAAGTATGGCAAGGGAGATAATGGAGTAATGGTGAACTGGGAAGAGGATTACTAATTGAGTTGCATAAGAGTAAGGATTAAGACCTATGCTCTTCACCACAAATGACCCAGGGAGTGACTAGTGAGGTGACAAGTCTGTGGTGATATTCGGTAAGATCATAATAACAAGTGTTACCTGTTACTGAAATAATAAAATAGCATATCCAATTTCATGTAGACAAATACAATGCAACATAAGGAGAGGAAAAAACCCAAACCCAACCTTGGCTAATACTACTTTGATTAATACTACTCCAGCTTCAGATCTTAAGACATTTACAGATTGTTTTTGTACATTTTTGTACATTTCTTAATGAAAGAAATAGGGAATGAAACATAAAATCACACAAATTCTATCCAAGCTATGTTACATCCACTCCTGAGACAACAAACTTCAACAGTAAAGAAACAGAGGAGTGACAAAGACAAGCTGAAGTACAGAACCAGATAGAAAAACACAAGCAGCTGCTAAGCTGTATGATCTTGAAAGCAACTAAAAAAATCTATGTAGGAAAAATCTATCCAAGCTATGCATTCTGGCTGCTGAATTCAAACACTTTTGAATGGGATAGTTTTTCAGGGCAGAATCATAATGTGATTGCTCTCTTCATTAGAGAACTGTTATTGGTTACTGCCAGAAAGAGGATACTTGACAATATTGACTTTTGGTCTTACTTCAGGGAGTGTCTGTTCTTACATTTCTGAACAGTAAAGCAGTATCTGAACCTGTTAAATCTTGATTCCTTCCTAGGTATGTTTTTCCTTTGCTTTTTTACTAGGTTTATAGCCAAGCACGCCTACTCTGCAGACTCCAGGAACAGTTTCATTGCGAATAAAAAGATGCTGTGGCCTTTACCTAAGTAAAGAGAATCTTCTCTGACACTTCTTTTGTTAAGCATATGCCTGGATACGTTTCTTCAAGACGATCAGTAAACACATAAGCTAGGAATCTAGAGATCTTGCTGAAGCAGCACTCACCTAGAAACAAGTGGCAGGGATGTGAGGATGGGGCATGTTTCCTAATATGAATAACATAAGTTCAGCTTTAGTTAGAGCTGAGGATGTGGTTTTGCTTTCTATTGCCCTTCTCTGTGCCTGAAGGTGGCAGCACCAAGATGCTAATAACAGCAGTTAAAATCAAACAGAGCATCAGTTACGCTTAAAGTGAAATTTGATATGCATTTTAAAAATTAATAGTTTAACTAAAAGATCCTAAAAGGATACATGGATTAAGGGTAATAGGTTATACTAAATAATTTTTTAAAATGCCTTTTTTTCTAAAAATCATGCAAAATAATTGTTCAGCAATTGTTTTTAAATGATAAATGCAAGTTTTTATGTTTTAGATTACAGACTTTCTTAAAGTGTATTCGTAAAGCAAACTTTAAAAACTTAGTATTATCTTTTATTTATTACATCTGTTCATATCCTGTTACATGTCACCTGTTCATTTCATGTATCACTTTTAAGATCTATATGTAATCTAAATTCTGCTTCATCTCTTCAAGAACTTCAACTGCAGCATAACTGGCATTTTTCATCTAGTAGGAAATTTGGTATAAAATTTTGGGAAATCAGACACCAGGCTCAGCATAGTTCTATAACAGTACATCAGAGGTTTGAGAGGAAATGAGAAGGTGGTGCAAGAAAACACACCTAGAGGTACTTTGGCCTTACTTTCTTCTCTAAAGTGGATATATCAAGAGTAGAAAAGTGACAATGGAAATGAGTGCTAGCACTTATGCCTTTAAATTTTTTATTACTAGAGAAAATATTGCTTTTATTCAAAATATCCTTCCTAGAATACACCACAGTTGACTATGGGCTTGCATAGGATTTTGAAATGATGTTAAATTGTGCCACTCAATTTCACATTTAATAGGGAGAACAATTAAGTAATTTTACAGATGTTTGTATAAAACCTAGAAGATATTAGCAAAATATTAATGTATAAAAAAGTAATCATGGACCAATATAAATAACATGAAAATGGTTTTGTAATGGTAAGATTAGGACATCCTTACTTGCTTACTGTTAAACAACCTAGGTCTCAAAAACTTTGGAAGCTGACAGTTTTTAAAATGTGGGAGATATTAAGGAAAAAAGATAGCATTTACATTTGTTGTTTGCTACTTGCAAGCTTACAAACATTGTGGGCAACAAAATTCTCAACTGAAAATACAGGTCTGAGTGTTACGCACTCTCAGGTAGCCTCTGACATGGCCAAGAAAGTGGCCCATGCACTAAAAATGTGACTGAAATGTCAAAGGCCACTGCATGCAGCTGAGATCAAAGAACATGGTTTTTTGCAACTGATGGAGGTAGATGAAAAGGTGTACACAAGGTCCAAATGGCACACTATCTATTTGAGGAGTTTACTTTGACAAAAGGATTTTGTAAGTTAAAAAAGTCTAGTGGTTTAAGCAATGGGATGACATTTTAGAATGTGATCTGATAAATTCTGTCGCTAGCTTGAGAATCAGCATAAAAGACTGATTCTTGGCACTGCCAAGTGGCACAACTTCTGTATTTTTTTTTTTCAGTATTCATTACTGTAATAGCAAACAAACGTGGAATCACCACCTGTTATTAATATCACATAACAATTCCCTTTATCAAGACTGTCCCTTCAGTCCCTTCAAGCTTTGTTATTATTCATTCTAGATGAAAATATCATGTACCCAGGCTTTTATTTAAGCTAAAATTTCTGGAAATATTTAGTCATAAAGGTTTAAAAATGTTTCCACAGGAAAGTGAGGCAGAAACATGACATTGTGCCTATTCAAAAAAAAAAAAAAAAGTTATGTAATTTAGGACCTCTAAGCTTTGAATCAAGGACTTCAAACTCAGCAGATAACTTCCGTGCTAAGGTTTTTTATGTGAACTAATCTATGTGTAGGTTGTCTGGACTGCAAAATTCTTACAGAATTTACTCATGTCATATGCTTTTATAAAAATAATTTTCATACATAGAAATACTTAGTTCAACATCTCAGAGGAGCTCATTGTTTCTGTGTTTTCAGACATCTCACAAGTCCTTTCACAGACAGAAAGACTGACCACAAATAATCCCTCAGAGGGATGAGGAATCCTCTAGCCATGCTAATGACTCTTCCCATCACAGTCTTTCCTAGCTACTTCCACTGAGGAAAGAGCCATATACTAAAAATTTGTGATAACTTGCAGATTGTGAATCTTGAGTTTGCTACCATGTTGATGAAATAGATGATTTGTAAAGAAAATATTCCTGTGTTGGAGTCCTTGGGCCTTTTTTTAGTTTGCCTTCTCTCCCTCGCCCCCACCCACTCCGCCGAAATCAAGGAATGAACACACAGAAATCAGCAGTAAAAATAATATTATTGAAATCATTCAGTCAAGCACTCAAGCTGAGTTTCTGGTTGCCAGCACAAAATTAACTAACCTACATTGCTAAGACAGAATATCTTAGCTACAAGATCAAATACACCATTTCTTAAACGATTCAGCTTTTCCAGGACACTGAATAGACCTTCCATGGGATCAAAGCACAGTCATGAAGGAGGTTGTTCACTGTAGGACCTCTGTCTGACTTGTTATAGAAATTGAAACTATGAATAAATAAAATACAACCCTGCAGAAAGAAAAAAGCATGGCTTCCTGGCTCACACGCTTGAATTCTATCCTATGGAAACAGTTTTTCTTCCTGCGATTTCAGCAATGGAGGAGAGCAGATTTCTCATGCTTCATTATTACTGCATAGTCTTTTTTTATTATTATTATTATTGACTGATGTAGTGAAGTGGTCCAACTAGCAGAAATGTTTCTTTCTTACAAATGAAATGGAAATGGATAGAAACTGTCTATGAATAAAGCCTCATGTAATACCTAGGACTCTCAGAAACGAAGCAGTAAATGTTACCTACAGTATGGAAATCTGTGAACTTTCACTCTCAGTCATTCTGTTTCCTTTCTACAAATTGGGGTTAATTCCACCCCTTGTCCAGAAGGATGTTATGAAAATTAATTAGTGTTTGTGAAAAACACAGATAATATATTGATGCACACCACTGAAGAACACTTGAGGAAATTGATCATTTCTTCTTTAGAGCAGGAACTGAATAGACTATAGTAAATAATACATGGGGCAATTCAGTGAACAATTAGGACAAGACAAAATGTTGAAAAGCTCCTTATTTCCAAGAAGTATTTATTTTGTGTATTTAATGAGAAAGGGATTCTGTAACTAAACATTGCTCTAATCCAAATGCAAAAGAAAAAAACTAAGAGTGGAGTGATAATTCAGGTTTCTCCCCTTCCTAATTTCCAAGTTCTTAGCAACATAATAACGTTCTCTTTTTTTTTTCTTCTCAATATAGCAACAATGATTATATTATAATGCTATTTTTATTTTAACAGTTTGAAATTTCTGAACCATTTTTAGCTTCAATAATAGAAGATAGAATG
This sequence comes from Sclerurus mexicanus, assembly GCA_013396755.1. NCBI lineage: Eukaryota > Metazoa > Chordata > Aves > Passeriformes > Furnariidae > Sclerurus > Sclerurus mexicanus. Next base: position 1,852,482 of record VWZF01001682.1, on the reverse strand, counting down.
AAGTACCTAATTACCACATTAAGAAGCCATATTGACTCCAAAGAAAAAGATAGAACAGTGGCTATTTCACTGTCTGTCAGTCTTGAAATCAGAGTCATCATGAACCCACTGTTCTACGCTGATGACTGATGATTATCACTCACTGTCCATGAGTGATAATGTTGCAGAATAGAAAATACACCAATTCGACTTTTTGCCTCAGCAGACCACAGAACACAAACTATATTTAAATTGGAATATAAAAATAAACATATAATTAATGCACCATTTTCAATTAAGTGTTTTTAATTACTGAAGTTGAAAGCTGTAACTTATTAGAATTGTAGGGAGCACATTTTTTTCCTGAACTCCTGTTGTTACAGACTATAATACATTATCTGGTAATCTTCACCAATTACAAGCTAGTAGTATTTAGCAACACACAGCGCTATTAAAAATGTTTTTAAATAATCTTCAGTAAATGCAAGTTTCAAGTTTTGCTCCAATTTTCAGGGTTCTAATAATAGAGCATTTGAGCCTTATAAATCTTAGAAATCTAATTAGACAATGTTAAGTTCTCTCTAGCTGAAGTCACAGATGTTTCATACTGGGAAAATCAGCAAGCCCCAGGGTTTGTTTGGTCTAGTATAGTGTCAAATTTTCATGGATAATTTAATAGCTAATAACTCTAATTCTTTCCCGTAAACCAAGAGATGATAAATAATAATTGCTCTAAAGCCATAAAATCAACCCTCCAGGCAAGGGGGGAAAAAAAAAAAAAGAAAAGAAACCATTGAGGAGATTAATTTCTGGTACTTAATGTTTCTTTATTACTAATTGTCCCTGAGTTGTATATATCTCACAATATGAAAGAAAATGCAAATAAATCCACTGAATTCATGCAACTGAGAGAGAAATATACATCAAGAATGCTGTATGTATCGTTGATCTGTTACACACATTCATTAGAAGTTAGTGAAATAATTTTTTCTCCCTCAGGTTCTAGTAACAACAGTTTATGGACTCACCCAATATTTCCTCCAACAAAATACTAGAAAAGTGACATTTTCTGCATTTAAATATTTTTTTTAAAGTTGTCTTTCTACTTTACAGAATTATCAAATAAAATATAATAATTCTTATTGCTTCAAGTAGAACTAGACATGCAAAGGTAATTTTTGAGTTTGTATTTGAGAGTCTGCATTTTGTGAGAAGACATACTGTTTTTTACTGAAGATCATCAGAGTAACATTTAGATGCTTTTTAAGAGGGCTGATGACAGGTTGGGGCCTATTTATTTTTTATAAAATCATTAGCCAGGTCACTGTGTGGAATCAGCTGGGTACAGCAGAGCAACAGTGCTCTATTGCAAAGGTTTTTTTAGAAGAGTCACCCCATAAATAAGATGGGTTTGTAGATATCCTCCATTTTCTCTGTTCCATCAGACCAGTTGGTAACAGTTTATCACTCTCCTTTTTAATGCAGAGGAGATGGCTTTAGTTTTTAGCAGAATGGAAACAGTGCTGGCAATAAATAAGGAATGAGCATAATGCCTAAGTGGGGAAACTCAGCAAAGTTCAGAAAACACATAAATTCTGAAGACATACTACAGTATTTGGAAATAGCAGTTTATCTAATCAAAAGTTATCTGCAAAACTGTGAGGAGGCTCTTGCAGAATTATGCTACCACTGGAAAAATATGGTTGTGAATATACAGTCTTGGAGGAAAATGGATTTCAACTGGTCATAAATTAAATGATCAAAAGTAAAAACTAGAAAGTTATAAACAACTCTTATTTTTCTCTGTTTCTTGTTACTGCTGGTTTTAATTACTCAAGAAAAGTGTACCACAAATAATTTTAAAGACAGAAAAATATAAGGTGCTTTACAATGTTAATACCAAATAATGTTTAAAGTTGATTAATTCAAAATTGAAAGGAAAATAAAATATTCAAAGAATATCTAGTGGTTTAAAATACCTGGGAAAAGTTCACTGATTATCTTAATTCAGTACTCAGATCCTGTCAGAGAATCAAAGAAGATTGACAAATGTGTGCAAACAAGAGGGAGAATAATATAGAGGATGTTCCAATATCATTATGTATGTTAATCTTTAATTTAAAACATCACTTGGGATTATTGTTTCCTAATTTCTAGAGTCAGACTGTACAGTTCAGAAAACGATGAGGACAATTGCCAAGTACACTGAAAACTCACTTAAGAACAGAGATCAAAGAGACTGTATAAGAATATGAAAACATAAAATAGAACAGGAGAATTTAAATAGAATTTAAACTTCTCTTGCTACAAAAATAGTTGCTTAAATAACTGAATGAAAGCAGTAATAAAAATGTTTGTGTGACAGAATTTCAATACTATTTTTAGATTTAATCTGTGTGTACACTATCTAGACATGGAAGAACTTTTATTTGCAGAAGACAATCACGTAATTTCCTGAATATATCTGTGCTTACTGATCTCATCTGAGAATTCAAAATGCAACATTATACAATGTCAGTGTCAACATACATAAGTTCTTCCTTTTCTTTTTAAAAAGCTAGATTTTGTTTTGGACATGTCTATATAATTGATTTTGTCATATTTGAAAGCCAGAAAACGTTTTTTTTTCTTTTGTTTTCAGCTCATTGTTTTTTATTTTCACAAAGGTACTAAGTTTGCTAAGCTGATCTTCCTAGGACAGGATGAAAAAAGAAAAATTGAATATATATATATATATATATATAAGCTGATGCAATTTATAGCCTGGGGAAAAGGCTATGTTCAATTGTTGTATGATACACTGATAGAAATATTGCCCAGGAAAGCAAAAAGCAACAGAAATATTACTTTTAGCTTGGTTTGACAATGCTTACCTAGTAGCTGAAAAAAATATAAATAAAATGGGGTGACTTTTCTTTAGGTTGTTGTATAAATTCTCAAATGTTGAGTTAACCTGTAAGACTCAGAACAGAGTTTTGGTGCTGCCACAGAAGTCTGGAAGTCAGCTGCCAAACACATATACCCCAATAGGTAAGATAAGGACTTCAATCATGCCTTTTTATTTGTAAACATTCTGCATTTATTCTCCGAGTAATGAATTTTCTAAAAGTTGTTTGAGTGCCAGGCCATATCAACTCAAAATTATTTTTTTTTCTTGCAATGCAGAGGGATCTCTCCCACTACACCCCTAGGACTATTAAACAAGTACTTAGACTATAAATACTTAGTATCTAAGTATCTTAGTATCTTATTAGTATCAAACAGTTCTCTTTCCTCTTCTTTACAAATCTTTTTGGAAAGAAGAATGGAATTATTGGCATGCAATGAAATTAAAATCAAATGCAAGTCACATTTCTACAAGACTACAAAATAGTCTACAGGACAATGTTTAATAATCTATGCCTATGTTCTTATCAAGTTTTCTAAATGGTAGCTCAGCCTCAAAATCAGCTAGTTTATGCTAAGAATTCAAAACTTTTACATTATGTTTTAATTAAATCTAACTTGGGTAGATTTATCTCTTCTTATACTGATCTGCATTAGCCTGCAGGTTTAGGTACATAAATAATTTACTGGTTTAAAAACATATGACAGATCAGCTGAGCTGTGGGAACTGTGTGCACAGCAGATGAGAAGCAAATCCAGTTAATTCAGAAGACAACTAAGGCACAGCAAAATACCTGTTTTTTCCCTTCTGCTTAACACTGAGTACACAGACATCTGGTGTGCCCCAGCAGATACACAAGGTAGCACTGACATTCCTTCTCTCAAGAGAGATCTTGGGCAATCACTTCTGTTCTGGTTTTCACTCTTACATAGACCACACCAGTTTACATCTATTCGGGTGTTGCAGAAGTAAATATTCTAACCCAACAACATCTGCCTCCCTAATTCCAGGTGACAGAAAAAAAAGCATGTTTGTGTGAAACAGATTAGTAAAAAAGCAATAGAAAGGAGGTCACAAAGCATAGCAGGTCTAATTCAAAGCTGAATCACTGAGAACAAAGTTAATTACATATTTAACTTTTTTCCTGAAAATACCTGTCACATTGTGCATCTTCTGTAGTTTTTAAAGACTCTGATCATTGAAAAAATAGTCCTTTTTTTTTTTTTTTTTGTTACTCTCTTATTACAGCTAAGGAAAGTCCTTCTAAAAGATATATACATTGCTCTTATTAGCCTTCCTGGCTCCCAGAAGAATTACCTCTCCAACTGGCTGCTTCCCATCCTCTTTGCTGCAGCTTACAAATACTCATCAGGAAGTTGTCCCTAAACTAGAGCAGATTTTACCTAAAAGTATGTGAAAAGCTAATACAGTTGATACACCAAACAGGTGTTTGGTGTTGTGGTTTTGTTTTTTTTTTTTTTTGTTGTTGTTATTCTTACATTCATTTACATTCTTTTAATTTCTCATTGTCTATGTCTACTGTGGTATCTCATAAACCTGTCAAATTCTATTTATATATACAGCCTGCTATTGAAGTGTTGTGTTAAGACATTTGTTGTCCCACTGACAAGATCTAAAGAGTTCCTAATGTTATGTATCTACGTATTTAATGTAAATAATGATGTGCGTTTGTATAACAATTACAATCAGCAAGAATAAGTATTCTTCAGAATTCAACTTGGATGTCTCTATTGTTCCCAAAGACTTGATTTCTAGAGTGGGTGGGAGTCCACTTATGATCTTCCACTGCCCACTTGTGTGGGTGGGATGTCACTCTTCTCTGCAGAGGTACTGGAGAGGTAGGATGCTCTGCAGGCCTGAATGACCTAGAACTTGCCTTTGAAAAAGGACTCTGGCAAATACTCTAAATTTGCTTTGCCTTAGGTTTGTCCTAGGTGATGACTGCATGCAAGCCAAAGGAAGCAGATGCTTTGTTTCCTCACTAAGGAGCTGTTATCAAATGGCCTTTTGGATTTTCCTTCCTAAAAAATATTGTAGCAGTAATCTCTCATTTTTTTTTTGCCTTTCTATAAATTGTATGAAGAGTCTTTGTCCTCAGAAAAGAATTAGACCAGCACTTATGCAACTCAGATCTAGGAAGAGAATTTTAATGTCATAAGTTGTAAAAAACCCCCAGTCAACTGAATACAGTATCATTTTTTGTTGGGTAAATTGTACGCAAAAAATATGATTACATGGGAATTATCCTCCTAGAAAAGCTATTTTCTTTGTATGCATAATTTTAAATACTTAAAAGTAACTAGGCAATATACTTAATAAGCAATTTCAAAATTTAAAAAAAACACAATAATTATGGCTATAAAGGATTTTTGCAAATGTGCTCATTCTTGCTAACTGTTAAAGGAGGTTATTCTTCTGGTTTACCAATTCTGTGCCTTGACTGAAGGCCCAACTTTAACTAAACCTAGTCTGGCATCATTGGGTTATCAGGTGTTATACTATAAAGTGAGTGGAAACTGAATTTTTATGATCAGTATCTATAGTTTATTCTTTTGTATTTAATGAATGCCCAGAAAGCCTGACAGGTTTGCAAGGTATTAACTGTCCATTGCTTATTCCATGTATCTCTGGCCCAGAGAACTTCAGAAGCCTAGAAAGACCATCTCTATAAGAAGAAAGTCCCAATCAAACCAAGCTCTTGCTGGGGATCAGGGTGTTAATGGGGACAAAGCTGTAGAAAGTCTGTGTTAATATTGTTTAAGAACTGTACTCTTTTACCTATGCCTGTTCTCAGCCTGTTCTCTTCATTCCTTTTCTGAACAACAGTAAACAGAAGTATCTGGCTGTATATGTCTAGAATTTATGCCTTCCCCATATCAAGTGTATTAAGCTACCAAAACAGCATGCACAGGCACATGCATGTCTAATCACATTGCTTTGCTTGATTATAGCTTTATTATCTGATTTTTCTTTTTTGTTATTTTTTTTGTTTGTTTTTTTTTTTGTTACACAAAGACAGAATGGGCAGCAACAGATTTAAGTTGGATAAGTTGCTAGCAAAAAATGTTATACTACTATGGAGGGTGAAATACCAGAAAAATTAGCCCAGATTGGCTTTGGAGTCTGCTTGAAAGTGTTCAAGACTCAAGGGGACCTGGCTGTGAGAAACTTGATTTAATAAGACCTCCTCTGAGCATGTTCTTGAACAAAATTTCTGGAGCTCCTTTCCGTATGCAATTATTCTACAAACATGTGGAAACACTTGCCTGTGTTTTTTGTTAAAATTATTTTACAAGATCAGAAACTGCAGAAATATGATGGGGAGGACAAAGTAGTAAGTCTGTAGTCTTCCAGTGAGTCCAATCCCTATAGATTTTTGACATGTATTCTCAACACTTAGTAATTTTATTCGTTTTCTGTTGTATTTGAAACACAAAACCAGAAATTAACCCCCAAACTCCTACTTTCATCCTAATCAGAAAGACATATAGTTTAGGTCCCTCTTTGCTCTCATGAATCTTAAGACACCTGTGACAGTTATTTGTGTATTTGGCATCAGTAAAGGTGAAAAAGCAGAAAGTGATTTGACCACCTCTATCAGGATTCTAGAAAGGTGTTAAGGTCATGAACACTTATTTCACAGATGCATCTAATACAAAGCTTTAGCCTAGTTTCATGTCCAAGTGGGATTCACAAAAAGCACCATTCTCCATCAATTTGCATGGTTTATGTATCTCCTGTTCAGTCTTCCAGCTACTGTGAATACTCAGTCCCCATGCAGCTCACACTGAGATTTTAAGTTGTGACCAAAAAAAATATACTGAGAAGAAACTTTCTAACTTAAAATTACCCTGACCAAGAAGAAAGGTGGATAAGACTACACTGCTCTCCTCTGATTCTCCACTTCTCCCTGTGGAAAAGCCCAGCACCCAGCCCGTTGCACTGCCAGTGCCTGGGGCTGTGCTGACTCCTTCAGGAGACAGGCAGTTGGATCCACCAGCGGTCTGGTCTCAGTCTGCCTTGATCACTTTAAATCATGTGAAATTCTTGAACAATATCAAACTGCTGGATCCCTGACTTTGTTACATACACTCAATAGGCAGAACCAAGAGGAATTGTCTTTTCCTCACCCATCAGCAATTCTGTGTCCAACATAATCTGTACTTTTCAAGTTTTAATATATACTCAAAATATGTAACTTCACGTAAGGCAATAATGCTCAATTCTCTTATAATGTCTTTCATTCATTTCTTTAACTGACTTATAAATACGGTAGCAAAACCAGCAGTCAACCCTATCACTAGCTTCTCAATATAACAACAAAAAGAGCTTCACTATTCAAACAGTGCCACTGATAACACAGTGCATGGTTTATTAACAATACACTAAAGGATAATTTTAAACTGGAAATTCAAAATTACATCTAAAATCTCAGTAATTAAAAATGTCTTTAATGTATAAATTTCTGCTTCCAACAAATAAAATAAGCAAGTTCTCTATATTTTGTTACTTACATGTTCATTGAAGCATACTGACAGAACTCAACAGATGAGTAAGACATTAGTTCTCTAAAAGTATGTTGGTCAAGATAAAAAGCATTAATTGGTAGCTATGAAATTTATTTTGTAGCAAAAAAATAAACTAGCAAACACAACCTGAAATGCCAATCTGTTTTTCTATCTAATATGGCTGTGAATCATACTCTGCTAACATGAGTTAATTCAGTTATGGCTTGTAAATAGACATCACCTCTTCATGGAAAATTGTAAGGATTTTTATCTATTCATTATTGCTTTTGCTAAAAACTTAAACTAGTCTTTGGATGCTTTAGCAGGACATAGATACACTCAAATCAATATATATATGAATTTTCAACCTTTCAGTAAAAAAGTGTTCACTCCTTTACCTCTGATACTATAAATATAAATGCAAGTTTTGCATTTGCACCTGATGATACAAATAGTTGTACATTGATTTTAAATTCTTTTAATGGAAGGTGTTAACATTGGTGTTACCATTTCTTTGTTTTAGCCAACACTTACAGCTGTAATGCTTATGCATCCTGACTGCTAATTCTTGTTCACAATATTGTTTGTACTTACCTATAAAGGAACCTTGCATTAGCAATATCTAATTTTTGTGTTTGGGATGAAAAACTTGTTTTCCTTAGGATCTAAAAAAGTTATTTGATGGTGATGTCTAAATATGAAGAAAAAGCAATCTGATATTCTAACATGGTCCAACATGGTCTTGTTTTGTTGTAGTTCATACCCCGGATATTACTATCTTTTCAAATGTTCCCATTTTACAAACTAGAAAAAAACCCATGAAAACAGATAATTGCTCAGCAACCACTTCCATGAATCGTGTTGTGCCCTCTGCTGATCCCTATAATGTCTCAACAGTGTTTTGCTACTGCTTTCAATGGCATTAGGCTTATACACAATGCTTGTCTGCATAAATTGTTCCCTGTTGACTGGCTCAGATCGAAGAGGACTTCTGTTGCCAACAGCTAACAAGCTCTCCCTTTATATCAAGTGCTACAGGCCCATGTTTTTGAAGTGGAAGGATCAGAGTTCTTACATCGCAGATTTGTGAAGCTTATTAAAGCTTTGTATTAAATTCAGCTAATTTCAGAACTGTAGGAAGGTATTCTCTTTTTGTAGTCCAATGATACAGTATTTTCTTTTTTACATTTACATAATATTTTTTAAGCTAAATGTGAAAACCATGGTTCATATTTTCCTGCAATATTCTGCAGTCCATGCCAAGCTGATGTTATTTACTGACTGGGGTTATTTGGACTGTCTCAAATTAGGGTAAAAATGTCTCACAAGCATTTTGGGTGATTGCACTGTAAGCTGTTATAATAAAAGTTAAGGAAAGTGCATTGAAGAAGGCTTAGATACAAATCAGAATGGAGAAACCTGATACACAGAGTTTCCACCCTAGGGAAGGCAATACTGTTGTATTGTAAGAAAATATTTAATTATAACAAGTGAAATCATACTGTCATTTGCAAAAAAAACAAAAAATAATGCTCATTAACAAGCTCAAGAGATCTGCTCTAAAATATCAGTTGCCAAGATAAAGTGTCAAAATAGCATAAAAATACACAGACTATACTTTTATCACTTTATACCACCTCATAAGGCTTGTCAAGCAGTAAAGGGTGACATTGCATATTTACATCAGGTATATTTTCCAAAAGGTAGGAGCAAGGGGTGGGAAAAGAGAGAGAATATCTTTCTGATATCTACACTGACATTTTGAGACGTGACTTCAAAATTTATATATGCATCATTTCATTACTGCAAGCAGAAAGTCCTAAATAAGGTACATGCACATAAATTAGTTCTTTGTATAAAGGCTTTAAGTTCTTCTTATCAAATATTTTAAACTGTTTCATTGACAGTGCAGACAGCTGCTTAGTAATTCAAACAGGACACCACTCTGTGAATGTCACATAGGGATATCGACATTTTTCTGGTGGTTGAGATATTCCCAGACTTTATATTTAACATTACGATGAGGTATTGTCTTATCACTGTGTAGTGTCTGCAAATAATAGTCAAAAGATTAAGAAGGTTACTTTGATTTAAATGCAGTTGATATAAAGAATGCTCAGATACTTTGCATTTCTGTATTATAATAATCAATTATGGCAAACAGTGTTTTTTCATACCAAAATTTGGGTAAAAGCTGCTTTGAATTCTACATGAGAGATCAAACACACCAGTAAAGCTCAAGCTAAGGAAAAGTGTGAATTCATGCTGCCCTTCCGCATCATGAGGAGTGCTGTCATCTCTCTGAACTGCATGCAAGGCAACACAGGAGGGTGGCTTTGCTGGTTTTGGGAACCTTGCTATACCTCCCCTGAGATGTCTGCAGCCAGTTAAAAAAGAAGGAAAAGGTTCATGGCTCTTCATGTGCAGTTACACATGTGCACAATGGAAAAACTTTCTAACCTTAAATCTTTTTAATAGAGTTCAAAAATTCATGTTTATAAAGTCAACTATATTTAAAAAAAGATAGGAAGGACCACAGTTCATTAAAAACAGATATTGAACTTATTTGTTTCTGTAACCATTAATTCAATACACACAGTGTTCAAGTGTTATTTAAGTATTCTATTGGCCAAAAGGTCTTCTCTTTAGGGCATATTTGAAAGGGTGAACTCATCTAAGACAGGGTGGACTAAACCTGCCTGGTGGAATATGTTTCGAAGACAGAAAAAACTTTTTTGCAATACCCCTAATTTTATCTCTCCCTACTATCTAGCTAAAAAAGCTATGAAGCAACTCTTTGAGGAAAGGAATGCATAAAGCAGAAAGAAAAGAATTAAAATTAAAACAACATACAGAGAAAAGAAATACCTTCTACTAAATAATTAGTGTGAATTTAAAAAAACCTGAAAACTATCAATGCACCACCAACTTTAATCAGCACAGCATATAACACTTTACACAACTACATAAACAAACTGTATTTTAAATTTTAGTGTCTTATTTACTTGAAAGCAATATTGCTAGGCTTGAGCTACAAATACATATGAAAAAAAGCCTATTTTTCAAAGATGGAGGTGTTTCTGAGGCTAGCTTTTAATACTATCTTCACTAACACCAAGTGATGACAGGCGAAACTGAGTTGTTAATTTGCGAACTTCAATCTTACATCCTTTTGCTCGCAATAGTGAATCTAATTAAACATATTTTCAGACATTTTAAGTTACATCTGAATGCAACAGTTATCTCTATTGGTATCAGAATATTAACACTCTTGGCAAATCAATCTGGCTGTGGCCAAAATAATGTTTACAGTTTTTGTGCAATAATCAAAGCTACAAATGAAGGTATTACAGGTACAGTAGGTCTTCTACTGCCAGAGCCTAGTTCTGTTGTAACAAAACCATTGTTTCCTGCACCACTCTCTGATAGAGAGATGAAAAAGATTTTGGTTATTTGGTTATTTCAAACTCAAATTTAAATATTTGTTAACCATGAACATGCAGTACAGACATACATACTATCTATACCTATAGAGCTGAAAAATACAAATTTTAGCCCTAAGGTTAAGATTATGAATCTGGATTTTCCACATCCTAGATAAAGGCTGAAGTAATGAAATATAACAAAAACGTAAATCAGTATTGCATCTCTCTTAATGGTTGTTTCTTAAAATACTTACTTTGCTGTTTCTTAAAATACTTACTTTGTTCTTTCAAGGAATACACACAGCTGCTTGTCCCCACTAAGACACTACAGGATGCAGATTTTGCATGAGATGAGTCACTAAAGGCTTCTCAGGCATAACAACTCAAACACATCCCTGTGCTGAGCATTTCCTGACTTCAAGTCTCTCTGCACAGTGTGTAGATAGTCTGGTATGTTACTCTGAGACAATCTGCAGAAACTAGTCAGGGAGACAAAATTACTTATTCTAGTCTCTCTGATTTGTTTCAGGAGACACACTCTCTGCAAGCAGATAATGCAGAATTTTCTACAAATACGAAAATACGGAAGTTTATTTCACCTCTCTACTCTGTTAGTGCCTGCCTGTTAATTGAAACTGTATTTTACTGGATAATGTGTAAAACAGTTCACATCACAGTGATAATTGGAATAATAAAAAAAAAAAAGTATTTTTAGTAAAGTTTCAAAGGTTATGATGATGCTTAAACAATGTATTAAATCTGAAACTACATACTGAATCAACCATTCACTACACAGTTTAATCCTGTGCTTTCTAGCCAAAGCAATTGCTTTGAAATCTTTAGGTGCAAAAAGCCAAATAAGCATTTTCCAGAAGTTACTACAACTGAAATTCCAAGAGGAAAACATTTTTGTCACATTAATGCCACATAGATTGTACTTATTTTGGATTAACTTGTTTAAAAACTTGTTATTTCTGCAGTGTACAAGCCCTGTTGGTGTAATTCATAAAGATAATGATGGATAGCTGACTGAAACATCATGAAAAAGGCATGAACTAATTTGGAAGAAAGAAGAAAACAGTGTCTATGATCAGAACATCACTCTTAAGAAAGATTGTGCAGTAAGGGTTAGATATAAGGATTTAGAGCTCCACAACTTTCCTAGTCAGGGCAGCATTAAAGAGGAACATGCTCAGTAAGAAAAAAGGTAAAAAAATGCATGGACTTTCAATGTATTTCCAAAACATTTAGAAAGGTTATACAAAGCAAGAGATCAGAGATTAAATGCCAGTCTAGAAGACAAGACAACCTTGAGAAAGAACTGTGAAAATACTTATATTTTTCTTCCCTTTACTAGTGCATGCTAATATACAGTAAAAGCAAGTATATGCTATCAATTTTAAAACAGGGAGATTGCAAAGGACATTAAACATTTTGAGGATCAGACAATATTGCTAATACTGATTGATCCTAATTGTCACATAAGAAAGACCTTCAGTTTCCTTGTAAGTCAAAGTCTCCTTATGGACAAATGGAAGAGAGTTTTGCAAAGAAGACTTGTATGATTCTAAATGTAACTTAAAGATCAAAACTCCCTCGATTTTTGGTTTTTTCCCATCCCACCTGTGGTACCTTTTCACCAACTCTTTGCAAGTATATCACAAGTATTCCACAGCAGTGACATCAAAACTACATTCTTCAACCAGTATCGATGCCTTTTTTCTCCATTTGCATTATGCATAAGATCAGTTCTTAACCTTCAGGTATAACTGTAATTATCAGAAGACCAATAAGACAAACGAAAAACAGCCTATGGCCTCACTCAAACAAGAATCACTGAAAACTAGCAGAAAACATGATTAACCATCCTCCAAGGCAAAAACTCTTAAATGAACACATGGAGTGACAATTCAGTCAAATGCTAAAACTACTAGGTAAAATCTATGTGAAGTATGTCAATAGGAGTGGTAGTAGTATTTGCATTAATTGCAGCTTATGCAAAGAGAGCTCTAAATAGCTATTTCAACATTCCTTTTATATTTTGTAAATGTAATTTTTATTTCTTATTATACCAAAACTGCTTACACTGGATCTACTTTGACCCTTTTTGTGGTTGAGTCACACCTCTAGTCAACTGTCCCCAAGCTGTTTGCTGCAGCCACAAGTGTAGTTGATACTAATATTGAAGTTATGCTAAACCAAAACTCACATCAGCATTCATTTCAGACTTAGCCCATTTAAGAATTTCTTATCTCAAGCACATTGAGTGTCTGAGTCATTGGCACTCTTTTATTCTGTATAGAAAGGAGATTATTATGACAGAACTTCTGAAAGTATGGAAAAATAATTTGCCATGACCTGTAATTCAGTGTGATCACAGTTCTCCAAGTGTACAGGAATGGTTTCTGTTAAAGGAGACATACTTCTGAGGCAGGAGAGAGATAAGATAGCCCTCCAATCTATATGAATATTTAATTGTAGAACACTATGTCGGATGTTTCATAACTGAACTATCCATCTGGCTATTGGTAACACAGACTCAGCTTTCTCCAAACTTCAAAAACTCTACTGATGGCCATTCATTCTTCTCTCTGCTACAAGATTATGCTTTTTGAGAACATTCACATTTATCTGTCACACAGTACATGTAAAATCTATTCTTTTCCTGAAACTTAGTGCTTTTTCCTTACATCTAAGGCAGGGTTGTGCCAGTCAAGGTAAGATTTAGACTTCAGTTGTAAAAAAACCCACAGATACAATTATAAGATATACATACTAACTTTCAAACAGAAATATGGGGCTTATAAACAAAAAGTATGAACTACATAGAAGACTATTAAAACTCATAAAGGTGACAATTTTCAAAATGTTTTGCAAGACTTATCAAATTACAGCAGTATTTCCAACACTTTTCAGTTCCAAAATACTGGCTCATGAATAAAATGGGAGATGAGTAAAATTCTTTCATCTCCTCTCCTCCCTTACTTTGCTGCTGTTGCTGCATGTGAATTTCTTGCTGTTGCTGCATGTTAACTTTTTGCTGTTGCTGTTTTGAATTATTTCTCACCTAGATGCTCCTTAAAATCTACAGGAAATAATACACAAAGTCCAGAGGATGTAAAAATGCAGTAGTCAAGAAATCCCACTTTTTTGTAAATAGCTAGGTTATAGAGAGGAATAATACAAAAGAAAACAAATAGGAAGATAGTATTGGAGTGCATTCTTGCACTTCTATTTTGTGAGGCTACCTGTGGAACAATCTTCTCATAATTAGACAGTCTTTAATCTGATTTGTATCTTCTAAAAAGGGGCATATGCTCCTCTCATTTGCTCTACATATTAGCAGCTAGTAAGTAGCAAACCAAATCACAGGATACTAGTTTATCTTTGCCTAAGATGGGTAATTTGTTAGAATGCAGTTTTTCCATTAAGAGTTATTTATATCTCCCTATTCCGTAGGCTGACACCTGGGGTTGGCAACACCTGGCAGTGCTCTTAATGAGTTCACCAGTGTTTCCACTGGAACTGCTGACTTTAGAAACTGCAACTTTACATTTATTTATAGAAAAAAAGAAAAAGTACAAACCTGAATGCAATGAATTAAAAAGGTCAGTGAAATAAATGTTACTTTGTGTGCTAGTATAGTTAATCTCTATATGGTAAGGAGCAAGAAAGAGAAAACATTTCATATATAAATTTTCACTGACATGAATTCACAAGAACATTTATTTCATAACATTTTCTATCTTTTAAAAGAAGGTACTTTCCACCCTGAACTTTTTAAACAGTTAATAAATCATAGTCAAATTAACTTAAAGCAGTTTTTTATTCTCTCTTTAAATATCACTTGAACTTTAGATTTCTGGTCAGCAAACATTTGAAAATAATTTTGTTGTTTCTGAAAAGCCTGAGTGATTGAAAAACAAATGGGAAATGAGATTTGCGCATTAGGCTTGACATCTCTGAAATCTGTGCTCTTGCCAAAGAAGACCATCATCCTGAAACTGTGTTAAGGCTTTATTTGAAGAATACAAGAATTACTGATAAGCCTCATTCAAAGCAGTTTTGCAAAAGTGCAAGTGTAACTGAAGATTTACAGACGCTGTTTTCACTTTCATCAGGGATCAGGCTCTCAGGCTTCTGCAAACGTGTCTGTGCCTGCCATCAGCACTGATATCACCTGCACCTACTGAAAAACCTCAAATCACCAGCAGTTTATGACCTTTTTTTTCCCCCAGAAAATGTATTATTTTATAGCATTTTATGCATATTTGACTCAAATATGACTAAAATTATATTCTTTTAAAAGCCCCACCTCATATAAGTCACACTTTTTGCTGTTTTTTAAAAGGTTGAATATATTTCAGTAAAATAATTGGTGCAATCATTAGTAATAACATTTGTTATAAAGGATTATCTGCTTCATGCTTGTAAAATATATCAACAAACTCTAGCCATGATGATAACTCCTCTACTCTGCACATCTACAGCTTTTTAGCTATTATGATAATTTTTTCCCCAAAGCACAGGAAATAGCAAATAACGATTTGATTCTTAGTATTACCTATTATATTCCAAAAAGTAATAAGTAATATAATATCGTATATAATATGCATCACAAAAACATTTTTCATGTATTTATGAATTCTTTTGGACCACTACTAACATGTTCCATAAATATAATATTATGTGTACATTATTGAAAACCAATAGTTTCATAAGAATTGAATGTGAATAAATTAATTTTTCAAGTTCTGTTTTGACAGCTATAAATGCTTATTCAAGGTGGACAGCTTAAGTGGAGGCTCAAACATCATGAGGAAAACGCCATTCTACTTTTATGAGTTAAACTTCATATACCTATCTTTCTGGCAGCAACAAAAAATATTTTAGAAATTTCATATAAAAAAGTCCCAAAAAAATAACAAAGACCAAGACACAACAGATGTTGCCTTTAAAATATCTTTACCAAAGTTTGAGTTCTGTGATGAAAGCTTTGATGCTTTATCATTCTTGAAGTTTACTATGAATATTTGCTGTAATCCAAAGTTGACAAATACTGAATATAAGTAGAGTTCTATATGTTACCTTTTAAATATATCAACAGCTTTGTTTGACACTGAAATTTTAAATAAAATCAGAACTCATTATCAAGGGCATTTTCAAAGTCACTTTAAAACTATAATTTCTAACAATCATTTTACATTATAGAATGGAATATTCATTTGAAGAAACTAAATATAGGATATCTCTTTATTCTTTCTCATTCTAAGATTATCTTTGGTATCAAAAATGCTCCATTTACCCATAATTATCTTTTCACACAGTGTTCCCAGATGTAGAATTCCCAAAATGCAATCCTACTCATCTGCACAGTGGCTGTGAGAAAGTCTGAAGTGTATTAGAGATTATGAAATACATTCTGTACTTTTTTATTGAAGTATCTTATGAAAATGTGTACATTGTTATTTAGCACTTAAGTAAATTACCTTAAAGACAATATCAAGTTTTTCACCAATGAAATAAAAGGAAACTACTGTGATTGACGGTATTGGAAATTAATATCATAAGATATATTTTTCTATTTTCACACTCTTCTCAGTGTCTATCTTAAGAGAGACAAATACTTCATAAAATCATGACAGCTAGTAATGGCTTTAGATGTATGGCACACTTGATACTAAAGGTCTACAAAGAGTACTGTATGAAGGCAGTGAATTAAAAGGCATAGCATCACATAAATGGCAAAATATGCAAAATAAGCCAAACAAGGAAAGAGACATCGATAAGCTTATGGTAGAACCACCTAGAAATTAATATTTAAACAGACATGTTTCACTGCATCTAAGCACTATGATTATGTTTCCTTTAAATCTCCTTTTGACTATAAACTCAATGTAAAATCCAAGTACAATATATCAATATTTTTTCATTAGATTTTGCAGATTTTAATCAGACAATATTTGAGATGGCTTCACTGAAGTAAATGAATGATAGAAATGGTACACCAGTCAATCAGATTTTCCTGAGGTATCATGGGGTGATCTATGGGATTCCTACACAGGTAATGTGCTGCCACATATGAAGAAAATTCTGTTAAAAATCATAGAACATATTGTCATAAATATGTAAGCTTGTTTGGTAAATGCAAATAAATAACAAAAGCCTTTACAAATGAAAAAATACACGACAAATAGGCAAAGTGTTGTTGTTTAGAAAAACAAATTAGGATAGTCAGGAAGTCAACCATCTGGACTTTATATGTCAATAACTGGCTGTGAAAGGTTAGAAAGGGAAAGAAGACTAAGTTAGTTTGCTTCATTTTACAAGACAGCCATGGCATAGGAAAGTTTCATCACATTATTAAAAGAAAACTGGTTAGAGCCTATTAATCATAGAGAAGTACAGATGAAGTTAAAAAAACCCGAAGCAAACATTTACAAAAAAAAAAAAAGGCGTAATGAATTTTTACTTTATAACTTGGAAAGTAAAAGCAGTGCTGGAATATGACCCAGAAAATTAAAAATCTAAAGCTTATATAAATCAGTTGTAGAAATGAACAAAAATTGAATAATGAGCAACATACTTGCACATTTGACACAATTTTGTACATAACACCTGGCCTGTGAGGGAATTTCCTCCTTTACATGTCAGACCAGCTCTGAACTATGTGAAAGTCATTAGGATATCACCTAATTGTCTTCATTTATATTTGAATAACTATAACAGATCACTTCATGGTGAAAATACAAAATAAGTGTAGATTAATTAAAAGATTACACAATAATATTTTGGCCTCAGAAGTTAAAATTAAAAATAACTAATTAATTAAAAAACCTGAGGCCATTGGTTCTCTCATTTTGTCCTAAGCAATATTCTTCTTTGCATGTTCAAATGCAGAGTTTGCATATACATTTCAAATGCAGGCTTTGGATACATTATTCCTAAAATAAAATCAATTACCAGCCTTGCTTTGTGCAAAGAAATTGAAAAATAAGCTGCATCACCTTTGCTCATATTCATATACCATATGTATAAGAAATAGCGAGTCAATCTGTGAATAGGTAAGCATCTGCATTTGTACTATGAGAAGACAAATAAGACATAAGATAAATTCCATTCAGTATAGAAGCATCTACTGCAAAGATCATTGCTCACATAAAAAATTTTATAGTTTTCTCCATTCACAGATTTCTATGAAATTTGCTGAAATTGATTTTAGAAGGAAGGATTTTCTATACATATTGGTTCCCTAAGTGATGAATAAAAGAAGTGGACATCCACTACAGAGTGTATGTACAGTGGGTTAACAATGTCTTGGGAAGGGTAGAGACAGAAATAGGAGATACAATAGTTCCCTAAATGCTACAGAACTCTCGAAAGCCAGCAGATACACACATGACAAAACACTTAGAAAATAAAAGACTCCATTGAAACCCGGACCATTAGAGATCCAGCTGCCTCTTTTCACCTCCTTTTACATAATGGTGTAAACTATGAAGAAGAAAAAGGACATAGATTTTCTCTTGTAATACTGAAGCTTTTAAACTAAGTTTAATGATTTTGTTAACTTAAGTCCAAACTAATCTGTCCCTGGTTTAGGGAAAGTTTTATTTGGATCACATTTGAGTCTTGCAGCAGGAGATGAGTTGGTCTTTACTTTTGCTGCAAGTCCTAACAGTTCATTATTGCCGTAATTTTTTTCAACTCAGTATTCCCAGGACTATTTCTCTGAAATGCTTTGAAATAGTTAAACACTTATTCTCAGAACAATTTTTTTTCAAATAAGATGTAGCCAAAATAATGAGAGATATATGAGAAATAATGTCCATGCAGTCTCATTTTAAACGGGAAAAGAGAAGACAGGGAGGGAAGGTTCAACAGACACAAAACCAAAAGCAAATATAATGTAATAAGAAGAATTTAGTAGACCTCTACTTATAGCTTCTTATTCCACCTGCTCCCTAAATACTAGTGAATTTATAGCTGGAAGTCAGTAATTTATAGAATCTGTATATTTTGCACGATTAGCAATGTTCTGTTATAAATAATGGGAGGTAATTCCACATACCCCAAAAAGCCTGTGTCACAAGAAAAAAGAGAGCAGCACAATGTCAGAAGAAAATACCCCTACACACTAACTTAGTCACCACTTGAAAATACAAATGTTGTGGTAACCTTAAGCTCAGTCAAACTCTGTCTTTGGTTTGATATTAAAGATCTGGGAAAAGTGATTGATCTTGTACTGCCATCTCAATATTGTTCATATACTTATCAAGATTCTACCCACATCTTGAATGATTGTATATTTAAGTTTCGTTTTGGTCTTTTGTGTTTATTTTTTTTTCCTAGGGGCTTTCTTTGAGAAATAAAAGCAGAAACACTTCAAGAGTTCACACTCTTTATGCACAGACTAAATTATTTAAATTATAGATGCCTTTTATGGAAAACAGAACATATTTAGACCTAAGGCATTAGAAAAGAAAGATAGGTACTTTATATTTATATCCTCAATAGAAGATACTTTGATGTTTTCAGGTAGGACATACTGCAATGTCTACTATCATATTACTGTTTCCTGCCGATGACTATACAGATTATTTATTTATTCTGCCCAGAATGAAATACTGGATGTAAGCTCAGTTTTCCAGGAAGAAAATAAAAAGCATCTAACTTTCAGCTTTTCCCATTCACTCTGACAGTTACTTTGTTGCTTACCTCGACATAGTTTACCTTTTACCATTTACTAGACTCCTTCTCTCTTACTTGTATTAGGAGAAGGGAATGAGCATTTCCTCAATACAGCCACATCAAAATTTTGCACTTGAGCCCATGCTAAAATTTGCCATAAGGACTTCCTTCCAATATCTTCCCAGTCTCCTAGATGTGCATACTGCCCCTTTTGCAGAAAGCAGATTTGTGTGTGACTGGACTGCATACCCCTGTCCTGGTTTTGACTGGGATTTCTTCTTGGTAGCTAGTACAGTGCTGTGTTTTGGATTCAGTATGAGAATAATGTTGATAATGCACCAGTGCTTTGGTGGTTGTTAAGTAGTGCTTGCCCTAAGTCAAGGATTTTCAGTTTCCCAAGCATTACCAGGACAAATTACCTGAATTGACCAAAGGGATATTCCATACCATAGAGCATCATGCAAGTATATCTTGCATTTTCTCTCTCTCCCTTTCCTTTTTATTATTATTATCAGTAGTAATAGTTTAAATTATCAAACTGTTCTTATCTCAACATGCAAATTTTAAGGTTTTTTATCCCTGATTCTCCTCCCCATTCCACTGAATGAGGAGAAATATTTGTGCTAATGACCGAGCACCTGTGTGGTACTTAGTCTCTGTCTGGGGTTAAAACACAACAGCACCACATACATATCCCAGAGCCCACCAGACAGAAGTTGTCCACAACAGGCTATTTAGGACCAAGTGTAACTGCTTTGGGGTAAATCTGAATGATGTACTTGTGGAGTATTTCTCCAAGTTTGTAATAAGTGGAAGGAAGGTGGTACTACTCTAACTTCCACAGGCAGAAAGTTACCACTGGAAATGGTCATGTAATATCCATAAGCGAGAGTTAATTATTAGAGAATGAGTAACATGCAATTCCTATATTTGTATTACATGATGCCAGAAGGGAAATTGTAGATTTTGCAAACACACTGAAGCACAGTAAATTAACTGCAGCTTTCTACATAGGCTAACCTTGACTTTGTATAGCTGCTATGACTGTCATTGATTTCAGCCTTAAGGAGTACAACAGATTGAATTACATGCTGCAATATTAGTCAGTGATACATTCAGCTTCTTTCTTGTCTATGCTTTTTCTATTGACAAATACCTGTGGGGTTTAACAACTGGAACAATTTGTAAAAAGTATTTTTTTCTCCAAATTTAGTAGGAACTAATAAGTATGATTATTTGATCTCTCACCCAACTATAGTTGGGATTCTGTTCTCTAATCTGAATTTCTATGTGTCATTATCTACAGCAAAAGTCACAAATATTTGAACTTACAACTGTATGTATGCAGTCTTGTGAATGTATTTGCATGAAGTTTTTGTGATGCTAATATTCTTTGATACAAAAGATACTTCAGTAAAAGGAACTAATGCCAGTCCAGTACAAGTTAGTAACTGTTCAGAAAACTTTAAAAATAAAACAATATTGGATTTCTCATGTGATACATATCCCCATCACCCCTTTCCTCTGCCTCTCTAATTCAAGACATTGTCAAGAGCTTTTAAGTATTTCAATACTATATTCTAGAAGAAATAAATAGCTTGACAGAGGAAAAGAATAATAGCAGGGAGATAGCAGCAGCAACATCACTTTTGAACTCAAAGCCATTATTTTTGTTGCTTCTTACTGTATTACCATTTTGATCTATTTTAGCCTGAGTTTAACACTTGCATTTTCTTTACTGTATCTGAGAATGGCAAGAAAGCTTTTTCTGAGCCCCTTTCAAGCTTTGTCATCATCACTTCAGTAAAAGAATCACAAAGTTTATGGATAGATAGATAGATAGATAGATAGATAGATAGATAGATAGATAGATAGATAGATAGATAGATAGATAGATAGATAGATAGACAAATATAGACAAAGATATACATAAATGAATATAGAATTTCATTGACAGCTTCATTTCAAGTAGTCAGGATGTCAAATCATGTTTTAAGATTAAGGTAATTTTAAAGGGCAATTGTGAAAGTATTGAAAAATAGCATCCAATTCTTCTTTATGACTGAAGACAAAACTATTGCTTTCTTCCTCAAGAAGTTGTTTTTTTCATGGCTTTATTACAGCATCCACCAATTCAAATGGAGGAAATGAACACCCAAATTACTGGGGAAAACATCAAATATTAAATCCAGAAGCTAAAAATAGCTTTCAGATTTTGAGTGAAAAAGGTTCAGGTTTGAGTGAAAAAGCAGTAAAACCCACCCACCTTCTCCCTGTTTTTTATA
Source organism: Sclerurus mexicanus (assembly GCA_013396755.1). Taxonomy (NCBI): domain Eukaryota; kingdom Metazoa; phylum Chordata; class Aves; order Passeriformes; family Furnariidae; genus Sclerurus; species Sclerurus mexicanus. Next base: position 1,830,686 of record VWZF01001682.1, on the reverse strand, counting down.
TTACTTAAGGGAGGAAGAAAAAGCAGATGTTTAGAGAAGAATATCAGTTCTGTTCCCAAAGTATGGAGCTTTCTTCACACTAAAGCATTTCGCTAAAAAGAGGAAAGAAAGTTGCAGAAATAAAGATAATGATTTTAAATGCAGAAAGATGATCATTTCTAATAGCTCAATTTACTTAAAGTTGAACTTTAAATTTTGTTTATATATTGGGAACCACAGTGAATTTCAGTCAATGTAAGTAGCCTGTGGTCAAGGAGAGCTTTTATCTTTTATAGACTCTTGCTAAACTATAGCTTTTCCTGTTGCATCCTGACCTGTAGATTGAGTGCTCTGCCTTTATCACTCTGAGATTGGATTACTCACTGAACCCTGCACAGGGCTGCCGACAAAGCTCTTCTGCTACCAAAGTGCAGAAGCAGGATTTATGTGTTCAAACAATGAAAAAAAATGCCTACTACCCCATAACTGATAAGAAGGAGTTAAATACTAAATTTAATTAGCTCGTCATTCAGTATGTTACACCAGACTGGAAATATCAATCTTTCAGCATCTTTTATTATTATCTTTTATCTTGAAGTTGATTAAGACATGAATTCTGATTTAACTTCAGAAATAAATACAGCAAGCAATCTCCCATGGAATATCCCATCAATTTGTAATCTTCTGACGTTTGATAGATATTTTTAAAAGGAATTTTGTTTTACATTTAAATGAGACTGTTTCTCAGTTTAAAATAAAAATTCTATTTCAGAACTGAAATCAGTGGATTCCAGAGCTGAAATCAGTGGATTCCTATCAACACTTTCAAGAGGCTCATGGTGAACACAAACATATGGCTTGATCATTAAACCTACATTTTATGTAAGAACTCTGTCAAGTCTGACAAAGAGAAATGTATTCAAATGAAAAACATTAACAATAAAGTTCAGAAATTGGATCAAAGTAAATATTATAACAGTAAACTCAATGCCAAAATTAATTTTTGGCACTCTAGCATTTCTGATCTATAGCAATTCTTGAAGTCCTGTGTGGCTACATGGACCTACAGAGCATGTCCACTGTAGGGCTGACCAGGGCTGTAGGTACATGAATCTTAAGTCATACAATGAAAAAACTGGAATTGAGACACTGGAGCAACTTTCAATTTTTCTCCAATTGTGGCATGATTACCGAACACAACAAAATTAATTAGAAATTAGAACAAAAGTAATGAACAGAACAATAGAGCAGCTTTTAGCTCCAAAGGGTTAAACTGCCTAGACAGCTGGATTAAATTCAAGCTATGCGTCAATTTACAACTGCATGTGCGCCTATGTGTACATATGCATACATACGCATTCGAAAGTTGCATTTTTATAAGTGATTCTGATGCACTTTATGATTTTAAGTAATCTGATCAGCTTAGATACAGAATAAAACATTAAAACAAAAACATAAAATTTTGAGAACCACTGCATCCTGCACAAGCAAGAAAGAGTAAAAAAGTGGTTTTGATGAGGACATACAGAGAAGAAAATGTGAAATATCCATAAGATGTGACTGATCTGCTCTGAAAAACAACCTTGAACCTTTGGGTATGACATATGGGTGATAAATACTGTGCAAATACAGAGGAAAAAAACCACCAAACAAGCATGACAAGTTCATATTAATTTCTCACCAGAGCAAAGGATAAGGTTGCAATAACAAGCTTAAAACTAATAACATATTTATTGGTTTTTCATTGGATACTACTGCATGAGCAGTTATGGTAGCAGTAACAACACTAAAGCCTCTAAATGAAAGTAAGATCTATTAAAAGGCAAACAATTAGGACTGTGACCTTATTTCCTCTGAAGAGATAAAATAATCAGATAACAGAATTGGAAAAGAGAAGATTTCTAATAGTATAATGAAAAAGGGTACCCAGTTTGGTTTAAATGTCTGTCCAGCCACAGGTTTAATTCAAAGAACATAGTAATTGAAGAGAAAGGGAATGAATCCAAGTTTAGAAGTACTTTAGAATACTTGCCATGGAAAAATGTAAAAATGGACAACCATCCTAGGTTTCATGTCCCCTAGAAAAGCTGAGGGTTTTTTCAGGCCTTTACTTTAGAATAAAATCTCTTGGACATTTGACTTTTGCAAGGTAGTGCAACTGGGCTTGCTGCTCATAAAAAGCTAGTAGTCTTAGAAAGAGGAAAATACAGTGATATCAACTGTTTGCAAAGGGTTGTTTGTTTTTTTTTTTTTGAAGCCATATGCTCTCAGGTTTCTCACCATCATCCTTATCAAGCCATGTATGGTTTATGTAACATGAATATTAATTTTGGAAAGTATGATTTTCATAGACTTCCACTTGTCATGTATTTGGCTCCTAAATTCTGAACTGGAAACTATATTTTTGACCACCTGTTTAGATAGAGTTTTGATCTGAAGGAAGAGAGTAAGTCACAGAGATCAGAGGCTTTGGACAGTTTTGTGAAAAAAAGCCATCAGAATAAAATTAAGCTAACAAAACAATTAATTGCATTTGCTGAAATTTAAAGGAAGATCTTCAACGTGCAAAATGTGTTTGTAAGATGCACTAGAAAGAGACACTGCTGAAAAATGAATAAATAAGAATTAGTGAGGATTTGAAATATCTAACTGTAGGATGGTGAAATATCCTGAAAAAAAAAAAAAAAGTCTGAACAACTTGCTTGAACAGCAAGCCCAGGGACACTGCTGTATAAAGACAAAGAGGTTTCATTCTTAATAAAAATCTTGAGAAACACAGATATTAATTAAAAAGATTTGCTTCCAGGCAATAAGAGAAGAACAATCTTTTAAGCAGGTCTTCAAAAATGGTACTAGCAAAGTAGCCTTAAATTATAGCATGGAATATTAAGGTAAGTGCCTTCATGAGAAGTGCAGGAGCAGAGAGCTGGGGCAGTGACCCATTTGTCAGTGGTCTAAGCCCATGAGTCGAAGCCTAGAATGTCCAATTTATGAGGTTAGTCTGGCCTTTGTTCACAAATACACGCATTTCATATCTTTATTTATAGGAGGCATAAACTACTTATTTCCATTGCCCCAGAGCACCTGACAGCCTCCCTAGTCTTTTGAGAGAAAAGAGAATTATTTTTCCATTACAAATGTATCCTGGAAAGGAAATGAAGTACAAGTTTTCTATCACTTAGACTGTGATTAATTTGCTTACAGAAGATTTTGTATTGCATTTCATTTGCTTAGGGCTACTTGCTGGCACTGTCAATTACACTGATTCATACAGAAATACTCACTTATAGAAATCACATGATTTATTAGAGCCCCTGCAAGTGACAACATCAGCATGCATAAAATTATCCTATATTCCTTTTGGTTCTCTCATGGGGGACAGTTTCATAATGTAAAGAAGCAGAACAACTTGAAGCTAAGTTTCCTTTCTCACTGGTCAGAGTCTTTGCTATCTGCATTCACCATCTTACTAAGAGCAGCAAAAAGTCATACTGAAAGGAAATGTAAAGCAAATGCAGGTACTGAAAAGAGATGAACAGCATGTGATTAATGACTTCTTGAGCATTAAAGTACTAGTGGCTTCAAATCTTGGATCCTGATGACCAGTTACCTTATTCAGATATGACACGTTGCAAAAGTTCAGAAACTTTGACAGCTTTCAAGGGGCTGTTTACATAATCCAAGTGTCCCTGGACTGCAGTTACATTGCACCCAGAATACACAAGAATGTTGTTAAAAGCTTATAGCGACAACCATAATATCTCTGTAGTGTCCAGATACTCTCTGAGTAGTAAAAATCTGCAGAGAAGATTTACAGTCTCTTTCTATTCTTTAGCCTCTACTTGAACAATAACTGTTTTAAATGGCCTTGTTTGACTACTGGATAAAATAAATCAGTGCATTTTTAAAAGAATGTATACATTTGAAAGATTACTTTCCTCATATATTGCATACCGTTTGCTGAAAACATCTTGAACCTCTGTTAAAAACAGTTCATTTTGTCAAGAACTTTCAAGGACAAAAATATCTATTTACACTGTAAACACACACTGAAGCCTGGAAGACGAGGCTCTGTTCTTGGTAGCTCTGGCTAATCTATAATTGCTACCAGTATATAAACAGTGATTCAGTTTTTGCATGGGGGAAAAACTAGAACAAGTATGTAAGTTGTATTACTAACTCATTAAAAGACTAAAATATCACATTAAAATTAAATTAAAGCCTATTAGGATGATCAGCACATTTGGACACCCACCCTCAACTACAGTTAGCAATCTGCACCTACCATGGCCCCATTAATAAGCCTCACTGTTAGTGAAGGTTTCTACTAACAGAGCTTCATATCCTGAGATCTAAGCTGGCTCATCAGCTGATTGTGAGAAGGACATCTGCTTTGCTACCAGACTTGTAGATTTGTCTGGGATCTTGGCTTATGAGCCAAGCTGTGTTCAAAATAAAACTAAGAAATAGACTAAAGACTAAAATAACACTCAGTTACTGTGACAAGAAATATATTGGACTGTCCCAAGTGTTGGCCTTTTCTGGTGTTATTCATAGTATGAAGAGATTGATGCTACATTTCTCTTTAACTATATTTAATTCTGCAGCAGCCTCTACTTTCACACTGCTGTCATTTATCTAGATGGCAAAACATATCTCACTCCAAAAATAACATCTCTGAAAATTTTTACAACCAGAAAAAGAATATGTGGTCATGAAATAGAACCAATTGTGCATCGCATAATGGAAACAAAAAAAAAAAATTGTGACATTGAGAAGCAAGAACTTGAAAGAATAAGTGTACCATTTTATGCCAATTACAGAGAAATCAATGAAACTGAATCCGTGCTGTGCAAGCTATGGCACATCAAAGTGCGACTAATCAATTTATAGAGAATTTTCTATATATTGTTACATTTTGCAATAATTTTCTACCCTCTGTGTGCAATAAGAATTTCTGGTTCCTCACAAAGTACTCTCCTATCAGTTTCTCCTTTGAGATGCAAAAAGCAGGATTGACAAAAAGTTTAAAAAAAGCCAACAAATACATTTTTTCATTTTTTCCAGTTTCTTTTTAAGTTTAAGCCTGAACAGACATTAAATAAAGGTAAAACCCCCACAATATTCATAACCAATGAAAAAGCAAGCTATGTTCTCAATTTTGAATTACATTAATTTGCCTACATGTGTGTCAAGTGTTTTGATAGACCTTGATACAAACTTTTACATTTGCACAGGTAAGGTATATTTCATCATTCCATCCATGGCCTATTATTGTATTTCATTTCCTGTGTCCAAGTATTGTTAATGGAATGAAATGCAATGTACATTCAAGATAATTTTCCTTTTTGCCATTCACTACATTGGAGATGGCTGGTTGTTTAATTCAATAAAGCAAACTTACACAGTATCTAAATTTTGTTTTTAAAGCACATTGCATAATAAATGAAAAAGTTATATTATTTGCACTCTCTTCAGTGGAGAAAACGTTCAAATTAAATAATGCAATTAAAGGTGAGAAGAGAGTAATCTTCTACATACTCTCTCTGGTGATTTTATCAGTAGGAGTCCTAAACCTTTAAACACTTTCACAGTAGCAATCTGTTCATTTGTCACTTGCAGGTTTTATTTTAGCAGTCATTATAACCCTCTTCAAGACTCTTCTTCCAAATGTCATAGGCCTATAGGAGGCCTAACATACAAGTTCTTAATTCTAATGACTTTAAGGAATAGTAGTTACATTGTTTGAAGGCAGTGGGATGCCACCAGGTTTTGTTTAGAGTTTTAGCCTATGACATCCTCACTGGGCAATGTATATTATTTTCTTCTGATAAAGAATTCACAGCTTCCACAGAAAACAAAGAAAATTCAAATCAGAATGTAAATTATATTTGCTATCAATAATTCAATATATGCTATAAGTTGTTCAAATATATATAATTTTAGACTATTTACTGATACATAGATACAAATCCTGTTGAAGGTAGCTTATTTATATCAGTAGACTGACCTTAGGAGCTAAAAATCTCATTTTTATTGAAAATACAAACATATGCAAGTTACGGAGCAACTTTGAAAAACAGTCCAGGACAAATTCAGACCATTGTCATACCCAAAAACCTTCAGATGGAAGCAAATAATTTCCTTATCTGTCTGTTATTTATGACACCTAACTCTAGAAGAGTGCTGGGTTTAGTTCTAATGCAGTTTTGTTTTGGTTTTTGTCTTGTTTTGTTTTTTTTTAAATTAGGACAGCTGGATGTTTGCATTGGAGAAATTAGGGTATTTCAAGAAATAAAACTCTTTAACATGACTTCAAGGTGCGAGCCCTGTTATTTATTGCAAGTGCTGTGCAGCAAGTAGTAAAATACAACCGGACAAAATAAATCTGAATCATAAATCCCTGGAACAAAAATTTGGACCTTAAAACAACTAAGCAGGTAGCTGTTAAAGAAAAGGTTTACAGAAGTGCAATGGATTTGAAAATACCTCAAAATATCAGACAAGAGACAAAGATAATTGTTAAAAGTACCTTATCAATTGTATAAAACAATCCAGAATTTTAGATTAAGTAAATTACAACTTGTACTTCTGTATTAAAATCCTACATGTTTGAGGAGGGAAAAAATAAGAGAATTTCACAAAGAACAAGAAATTTGGCGGCTTCTTTCTATGAATAATAAGAACCGAATATGGAATTTCTCATATTGTATTTAAATCCTTAATAATTTAAAGAAGTATTGAAATCTGTATTGATTTCAGTTGAAAGCAGACTTGTTCAGCCACAGATGAACATAAGGAAAAAAAAATTATTAGAGGGGCCTACCTTTTGAAAAATACTTTCTAAAGAGCAATTTAGATATTCTATGCAACGTCTTGAGTTGATTTAGGTAATTCTGTTGCTGTACAAAATGGATGGAAAAAAATAAAATATGCTTTAAGGAAAGTATCAAGAGGAACCACAAATACTGGGAAATTCAAGATAAAACATGAGTTTTAATTAACAACAATTATTTTAAGGAATTTTCAATTCTAGCTTTTAGCAAGCATAAACAAATTAAAAATCATTGGAAATATAGAATATATTTCTTTCTTCTGAATAAATTGCCAATGTCCTTTCAGGAGCCTTAATGCTCAGCTTTGGACATGCATTTAAACACAGTCAATATCCATATGTGAAACCTTTCTAACAGTTTAATCCTTGAAATGTACCTACATTCTGGTTACCTCATGTTCTTGCCCATATCTCCTCCCATAAAGTGTTCTTTCTACTTAAGAGATTACTGCTAGTCCTACCATGACTCTCTGAAAGTACAATTCAAAATCCTCTCTGTGTTTTACAGACACTATTCAGAAAAAAAAAATTGAGACCATTTATATTAAGCAAACACTGAAAAGCTCTTTACAAAAAAGCTTCACTTTTTTGTAAACCTAGAAGAAATTAGAATTCCTCCTAGGTGGCTGAAAGGCTTTCTCAATTGTGGAATTCAAAGGGGAGGCCTTTCTAGGTGTCTTTAAGGATAGCACAGCATGGTGGTAGCTAGCAGGCTACCAAATTTTCTCCTTCTCATTCAGAATCCTACTTTTGCTGCAAGGAACTCTACATGAAATCAAGATGGGAACACATTTTTTTTCTCTTTTTGCAAGCTCATGCTTGACAGAGAAAAAAACTTCACACAAACTATACAAAATGTCTGATTTCAAGCACATCAAAGCAAAAAAGAAAACAAGTTAGGCATGCTTTTAATTCCTTCACCATTAGAAAGTACTATTACAACACTTTAATCCCTTTATTTAAATCATGCAGTGAGACAATATTCAAGTTGTATGTTTACAATAAAAATTCTAAGGTTATGGCACAAGTTATTTACCACTGAATTAATTTATTTCTTGTGATATTAGAACTCGGAATGCACACAGAATGCCTACTTACTAACGATTTCTCAATGAGGGAGCCTGACTTCAAAAAGAGTAAATAAATAGGAAAAGGAATTTCTCTGGCAGTGGTGTAATATATACTTAATAAAGATAATAACCTACAAAACTTTAAAGAAATATTGTGTCATTTCAGATTTAAACAGGGACAATAGTTATTTCTGCATCAAATTATGAAGTATCTTTTACTAATTAGTCTTACAAAAATATTTTGAAGTCAAATAGAGAGATGCTTTCCAGCTGCTAATGACACTAGCTCTGCACGCATCTGGGTTTGAATTTCGCTTATGCTTTCATTGCACTCTAACCATGTTAATGAGTGTTTAGTTAGACATAAGGTATGTTTGCAACATGTCCCTTTATTGCTCTCTGGTGACAGTATGTTGGATTTAAGTTATTGAAACACAGCCATTAAACCCAGAAAAACTAAATGCATGCATCAGTTTTAGCACATATTGAAGAACTTTGATAACTAAGGGGAAGTACATTCAGTATCTTGCAGAAATTAAATTCTTGATCAAATATTGAAACCTCAGCGTAAGACAATCCTCAGGGAGTCCTCATGGTGGGTTTGCAGTTGAATAATGCAAAGAAAGGGACTGTTCACAAATCTGGTATTATCAAAACTCGTAAATAGTCTGTTAAACACTTACTGTCATTTTTATACAAATTTAGCCTCCAGACAATAACACCAGAATTCAGATTTAAGTTTTGGATGGCTGACACTCTAAGGAAAATATGAACTTTATTATACACATATATACAATTAAAACTGGGGCATCACTTGGTGGTTCTGTACCTTTTCACTATGTTCTACAAACACTGGTTCCATCAAAAACAGACATCCTGTCTCCCTCTGGGCTGCCCCATTTCTGCTCCCGTTCAACTGCTCCAAGCACTGTGGGTGGTTTTGAAGGTTGTTGCAGAAGTAAGAGAAAGTTACTTCAAATTAGCTGACTGATTCTTGCTAACGTAGCAGACAGGAGCCAAGAAGAAAAAGAACAAAAGAGGAAGAAACCTTCCTTCTTGACCTGTGATCCAGCTGCCATTGTCAGTGCAAAATATTGCAGAATGCAAGATGTGCCTGAGTTCTGAGCTCATGGGGAGCCTGGAGGTCATGCTAGTCAAGAAAGATTGATCTCCCAAGGTCATCCGACTCCCATAACTCAGATAGATGTGGAAGCTGAGAGGTCTTCCCTGTCAGAGTAGCAAAATATTGCTGAGTTTGTAAGTGAAATCTTGCAATTGTGAGAGGAAACTACTGCCTCTCAGTTGAAGGAAGGTTTCAGAACTAAAAGGTAAATGTGAGGTAGGACTCCATATCTTAGTGTTCCCACTGAGGTCAGCAAGATCTTGCTTCTGTTTAGATGTAGTTATTTATAGGTTTATTTCCCCACAATTTTTCTTCCCCTTTGAGCACTGTATATAGAGAAAAAAAAATCAATATTGGGAACTTATTTTGTCCTTTCCTTGTATAAGAAAGGAAAATTAGGTTTTTAGACTAGTTAATGTTGCTTTAATCTGCAAACACTGTTTTGGAGTGAAGATAAGCTAAGGGCAACACATGCAAAACTGTTCTCAAAGCAGAGGTGAAAGAATGATTCAAAAGTTATAATCTTCCTTCAGCTCTCCATTTTAGACTCAGGCGAAAATACTCAATACAACACACTTTCCAAGGTAGTTGTCTTGGAAACCATGCTTCTAAACTGTGCTAATAAACATACAGGGGTAGGTGAAGGTTAAGCATCTACCCTTCCCACATGCCAAGGCCACTAGAGAAGATCCCTAAGTGCTTTGGAGACTGCTGAGCACCATCACGGTACTTTGTGTAAGTGCTGAGGACTATTAAGGATGAGATACATCTTTCCTTCCCGTTACCAGGTTGTAAATAAGCCGGACTTTTAAGAGGGTTTAAAAAAATTTGTATGTAGAGAAGTCTACCTTTAAAGGTATAAATAGATATAGATATACAGCATTAAAACATCTTGTTAATGTATATATTATGCTTCTAGTGAAATTTCTCCATTGCTGTCCCTAGACTAGTGCATTGCATGACTTTATTTTGTTTTTTTGACCTCTCTGTTGAGCCTATATTAATGAATCCTATTTTATGCTTTGGTGCCTTCATTTTGATGTGACTTTCTTCCTGAAATAAAGGCGTGCAAATTGATCTGTATTGTTTTAATGAAGAGTAGTCATGAGTGAAACTTTCAGTATCTGTGACTATTCTGAGTAAACCCATTAATGTTCTTCTGTTATAAAATAAATAACATACTTGTGTGTATAACGCTTCTATGTATTCCAAGTTTCATACTGCATATTCACTGAGGCTATATGTTGGCTATGCATGGAGATAGATACTAAATTAGTGTCTAAAAATTATTTTGCACTCAAAATTTACCAGAAAAAAAGTATTTATTAAAGCATTAGCAAAATGAGGAACCAAAGTATGTTTTCCCTGCTAGGAACACGAATTTCTTGGTAGAAGTAGCCAATACAGTGAAATCAGAAACATTAAGTTATCTATTACTTCCACTGTCCAAGGTAAAGAACTCCAAAACTTTGGTCACAGTTAATAGCTGAGGCAAAAAAAAAAAAAAAAAGAAAAAAATCAATGACATTATGTATAACTTCTTTATTTGATACTTGATTATGGCAGCTATAACACTGTGGAAAACTTTCATATTTTTTCAGAAGACTAATAATGCCTTGCTTTCTCAAAAATACCTCTCCTTGATTTAGCTCTCACCTTCTTTTTGAAGAAATATAAGTAAATAAAGATGGTTGTGTTTGTGAAGAAAAATATTGAAAACATGAATTGATTATAATGTCAAGATTCAGAAACAGAAAGGAAGGGAAAATAAACACTCCTCCTAAAAAACATTTGTTACTTTTGTATGATGCCATTACTTTTGGGGGAATCCCGGATTCTTTACAGTTGATACTGGGAATGCAATATAAAACAAAAAGAATGAACCTCTTTATGAGTTATGAAAAATGGTGTTTCCTCTCTTCAGCTTTGTTAATAGTTGTTTCCAATTTATTCTGCGGTCTAAATGAAGCATGTGAGTATGTTAGACATAGAATACATTGAAGGCTAAGAAAAGTTTTGAACTAATGAACATGAGCAAAAGAAATATTTTAAAAATATTGGATACATTTACTTGTGGAGAACAGTAAATACATCTTAGAAGAAAATCTGCTTGTCAATTATAACTTATTTGTCTATACTATGACAACTTTGAATGGATGTTACTTAAACGTTTCAGTATTTCACTACAAGATGGGGACATGCTAGACATTAGAAAACCTTTTACTATTGGAGTTAATTTCCTGTCATAGTTTCCTATTTTTTATTTCAATTGCTCTTAGGAGTGAAAAATAGAGCTCTCCTGAATGGACATATTCCACTTCTTTTCTAAGACAATTATTTTCTTTAACAAACAGCAAATCAAACAATTAAAAAGTTTAAATTATGTAAAAGGACTTTAGAGTTTGAATTGATAAATTTCAGTTGTATTTTGGTATCTGAAAATGCAGATGTTTTTCAACTGCTCTCTTACACTCTAACAGACACCAAATAACTTACTCCAAAATCAAGAAAATGGTATGAAAGTTCTATAGCCACAGAGCTTATAAGGTATGTCAGTAACAGAAGAAATGGCAACAGCATATATAATATTCATAGTCATGAGAGCTGCTCTAATCTTGAGCCAGTCCTATCAAGAATTCTAGAACTTAGAAAGTTAAAAAAAATGCCTGTAATGACTGGTAAGGATATAACTGTTTCTCAGGATCAGTTAAGTTATTATTTAAATTCTTAATCTTTTTTGAAGAGTGATAATCCTATGGAATAAAATGGTTACTTTATACATGGTTCTTCAATATATTACATAGAAATTCTTACTTACACATTTAAGAAAATAAATGTTCTTTTTCTAAAAATTTTTTTATATCTTCCTATTTAAATCTACCTATTTAAATATTCATCTACCAAAAGGATTAAAGGAGGATCCAGGGAACTATAGGCCTTTCAGCCTGACTTCAGTGCCAGGGAAGTTTATGGAGCAGATTATCTTGAGTGCAGCACATCTTATCATGCAGCACATACCAGACCAACTAGGGGATTAGGCCCAGCCAGCCGTCGATGTTGTCTGCCTGGACTCAGTAAAGCCTTTGATGTTGTCTCCCATATCATGCTCCCAGAGAAATTGGCTGCTTATCACTTGGATGGCTGTACACTTTGTTGAGTAAAAGTCCGGCTGGATGTCAGGGCCCTAGGAGTGGTGGTGAATGGAGTTACACCTCGCGGGTGGCTGGTCAAGAGTGGTCAAGGCTCAGTATTGGGGCCAGACCTATTTAATCTCCTTATCAACAACCTGGACAAGGGGATTAAGTCCACCCTCAGTCATTTTGTACAAGACACTAAGTTGGGCGAGAGTGCTGATCTGCTGGAAGGTAGCAAAGCGCTGCAGAGGGATCTGGACAGGCTGCATCAATAGGCCTGGGTCAGTTGTCTGAGGTTCAAGGAGGCCGAGTGCTGAGTCCTACACCTGGGTCACAACAATGCCATGCAGCGTTACAGGCTGGGGAAAGAGTGGCTGGAAGGCTGCATGGAGGAAAATGACCTGGAGGTGCTGGTCAACAGACAGAGGAACATGAGCCAGCAGTATGCCCAGGTGGGCAAGAAGGCCAATGGCATTCTGACTTGTATCAGAAATAGTGGGCCAGCAGGACTCGAGCAGTAATTGGCCCCTGTACTTGGCACTGATGAGGCCACACCTTGAAATCTGTGTTCAGTTTTGGGCCTCTCACTAAAAGCAAGACATCGAGGTGCTGGAGTGTATCCAGACAAGGGTGACAAAGCTGATGAAGGGTCTGGTGCACAAGTTTTATGAAGAGAAGCTTAGCGTAGTGGGGTTGTTTATCCTGAAGAAAAACAAGGCTTAGACGAGATTTTATTGCTCTCTGCAACTACCTGAAAGCAGGTCGTAGCAAGGTGAGGGTCAGTCTCTTCTCCCAAGTAACAAGCCATAAGACAAGAGGAAATGGCCTCAAGTCGTACCAGGGAAAGTTTGGATATTAGGAAAAATTTCTTCAACCAAAAGGGTTATCAACCATTGCGACAGTCTGCCCAGCAAAGTGGTTGAGTCATCATCCCTGGAGATAATTAAGATGTGGCACTTAGGGACATGGTTTAGTGGTGGGCTTGGCAGTGCTGGGTTAACACTTAGATTTGATGACGTCAAAGGTCTTTTCCAACCTAAATAATTCTATAAAGCCACTTGTGTTTGAAAGATTAAGTTGATAATTTTTTTCATATCTTTTCATTAACAGGTGTATGTGGCATCTGTATTAGTGGATTTGATTCAATTTATTCCTTTGCATAAAAGCAAATGATTTACTACTAGTTTTAGTATTTAAATTTATCCAAAGTTGCAAGCTGTTCTATTAGGTCAGCATAAATCTCTAACTGCATTGATTCACTTGGAAAGTTTACTTAAAAGTTTTGTTCTCAATAAATTTTTGTAAACTCACTTTTAGGCTACAGAAGGCAATTTTTTCCCCAGTGGTTACATTGTCATGGTATCTAAATCATGCTTTACTCAAATAAAGCTTGTAAAAGGCCTCAGTGAAAATGTAGCTTAGTCAGGAATAAAGTACTCTCATAATGCACTATGACATAATTAATCACCCAAGGTTAAAAAAAGTCTCCTTAAAAAATCCCAAAAAAACAGTACTGTATCCTAGCAATTCAAGCTGTGGTAGAGTGAACTTATAGAGAAATGTGAATTTGGCTTTTTTTCTTTTCCTGCACTATAAGGAACTAGGAGGCAACATTGCAAAGTGTGCAGTGATGCAGCAAGACAAAACAAACTCCTTCTTACTAAACCTCATCCAAGTGGTAATGTGTACTATTAAGTTTAGAGGGAATGTATGTCCATTGATTTTATGTCATGGTATTAGAGACTTCAAGAAAATGGAGAGAGACAAGACCTTCTCCAAATGCAAACTGCAAGAATTAAGGTAAAATGTGAATACAAGGGAATAATGAGGATACAAATATGAATAGTTCTTATTAAGAAGTCACCTCTACATTAGTTCCATAGAAAACTCTGATGGGATCACTAGCTTACTGCCTATGATAAGAAGCAACAATCAGAGTTTATAAAGCAAACTCCTGTGTTCATTTCTAGCTCCCCTACATTCATGGAAAGCAATTCTAAATCTTCTCCTCAGGGAATAGAAAGTTGCTTCTGATTTCCAACTGAAAACATTTCCTATTTTTTAAAAAAAATTCTTCCTCAACACACAGATTTCTCATCTCTCTGTGGATAGACCTCAATTCATGCAGTGATTGCATTTCTATTTTTCATGGCTGGTCATTGGTATCCTCTAACTCATAAAGACAGGTCTTCATTCTTCTTTTATATTCCCAAACCAGAAGGTTTATAACAAGTTCTAACAGAAATTCCTTTGTCACTCACTGTATAACATTGCATTTCACAATACCATATTCCTGTGCAAAACATTCTGACAACAGTGTAAAGAAAGAAATAACAAATGTCCCCTATATTTCTTGCTGTCCAAATTCTGATATGAGACCATTACAATTTACCTTCCCTT
>VWZF01001682.1:1781350-1816105 GCA_013396755.1 Sclerurus mexicanus | reverse complement strand
AAAAAAAAAAAAAGTTTAAAACAAAACTTCCAACACGAGTTGTTTCGTTCCATGGCTTTTAAACCAGGGCATCGTGCCTAGTGAAAAACTCACAGAGACAGAATCAAATCCAGCACCTGGACCAATATTTATCAATGTACAATAGCCGATTTCCTGCTGCCATCACTATTTCTGGAAGTCAGGACCTACTAGCACCTTTCCCTCAATGGTAAGGGGTGTGTTAAGGAAACTTCCTTATCTCAGGACACTCTGGCAGTGCCATGTCCAGTGCCAGGGACTGTCACTGCTGGGACAGAGCCCTCCATGGAGCCCACGGTGCCCCACTGGACTCCCCACACACTCCACACTCATGCAGCCAGACCAGGTTTCCCTACAGGTTCGACCCCAGCCTTCCCACGGCAGCATCTCAGACGTCTCATTCCGTAAAGCAATTTATTCACAGTAACACAGAAGCAGCTTGGGCTGGTGCCTCCGAGGAGGGAACCCACCCAGCAAAGATTTACCCCTGGGCTTTTTATCCCCTCACGGTCTAAGCTCGCCAAGTCTCACTCTTCCTCCCGAGTCCTAGGTTCCTGCTCTGTCTCTCAGTCTCACCCACAGGTCCCCGGGCCCTTTGTTATGCACAGGGTCGGCAATTCCTGGCCTCATGTCTTGTCTCGGGCTCTCCCCACCCGAGTTCAACCTGCAGCTCGCCGCACAGCTGCACCCCGAGCTACCTGCACCCAACATATCCTCTAAAAGGGGGAAACCCTAGAAAGCTGAGACTGCTTAGTCTTTTTAAAGAAATGATCCACAGACAGATGCTACATGCTCAGAGACTGAAAACTAGTCTGTGTAAGAAGACCCAGTTTTCAAATATGTTGGTCATCACTGCCTGTCCTATAGGGATAACATGAGAAGAAAAAGCAATTCCACTTCTAATAATTAGTTTAGATTGGGAGTTTGCATGGCAACATTTAGTGTAGTAAAACTAGCACATCACTATACTACATTGCATCATCCTTTCTAAATTCGGTGCAGATGAATACTCATGTGGATTACTAGTTCCTAAAAACATCCTGAATTACACTAAGAGATTTAGGCTTACTGTATAACATTCAAACTTTATATGAAATTTTTGTTCAAGCTGACGTCATCACATTTTACTGCAGCTACAATCCTAACATAGGTGCTTAGAGCAGACTGAACTATACAGTTTTGAAAAAGGCCCAAAAAATTTTGGTAGAATAGCAAAAAAACCCATTTCTTTGATTAACATTGCTCAAATGATTCACATGGAATCGGGAAGCACTATCAGAAGTGCTGGAGGAGCCCATTCTGACAGAAAACCAATACAGTTAAGCAAGCAGAGAATAGACATGTGACACGACTTATGAAAGGAAGAATGCAAATGGAGAAGGTAACAGTGAAGGCAGGAAGGTAAGAGGAGGACCAAAAAAAAATGAATGGAGGAAAGGGAAGCCACACATAAGAAGAAGAATGAAAGCAAAACTATATGAAAGAATTAAAAAAGGAAAAGAAGTCAAAGCTGTGTGTGCATGTGTGTATGTGTGTGTGTGTGTGTGTGTGTGTGTGCATGCATGTGAGGTGGGAGGGGAAGGAAAAGTGTTAACAAGTGTTAATTAGGAAAAAGAAACATGAAAAAAGTACCACAGAAAACATGAGGCAATATGAGAAATGGAAGATGAAGAAACATGGCCTTGGGATCAATGCTATTAATTTAATTACTAATGATCTGCCTGTCTTTGACTTCTCTGCTAGAAGGCTGTTCTTGCTCATTGCAGACTTAGATAGAGTAATGTTAGCTTTCAATGAGACTCTGGGCTTTTTGATTATAGGATTTCAGTTCCTGGGGTTTGGTATTGCACAATTGCATCTTGGAATAAATTGCATCTTACTGCAGTTATAAACTTCTGTTTGGAGGACAGACAGATTAGGAAAATGACCCAAACCGGAGACTTCTTCCATAAAAAAGTATTTTTTCATAAAGCAAACCCCAAGTTTTAAAACAATAAATACTTTTTTTTTTTCTATTTAATTATTCAAAACTACTGCTTACAATGGTCACCCTAAGTGCTTCTTCGAAGAACACATTGTTTCTGCATCTGGAGTGATAATTACTTGAAATTCTTCAAATCAATTTGCAAAACCCCAGGCTGAATGTACCCTCTAAAATGGTGGAGAATACAGGTTCAGTTTGGAGGCTGTTAAATGAGACTGCAACAGTTTAAAAGACAGCTAAATATAGTGTTACACATCACTGTAGTTCATTCCAGCTGGAGTACCAGTTATTCATATTCTATTACTCATAATTTCAAGCAAGTGGAGGGAAAAATTCATTGACCTTGAACAACCTCAAATGTATTTGGTCTATAAACTTTGATATATATATAACACTTCCTTCTGACTGCAATACCTTTTCAGTGTGCAAGTTCTTTTCTAAGAATAATAAAAAATTACCATTTCATCAAGCTTTTGAAACTACTGAGATTGAATCTTTAACTGAAAAAAGTTCACTATAGTGCATAATGACTAGTATTAATTACTAATTTTATGCAAAATGACATGGCAAATTAATTAACGATGAGCTATTTTGGTGGATATATGCCAGACCTCAGATTGTTTTGGGCAGAAGTAGCATGGTATTAAATATTCAACATGCTGTGGGATGTTCTGGTTACACTGGTCAATCGTTAATTTCCTTTGATCCCTAGAAAGTAATTTTTGTTGCACTCAGCTGTAACTGATTGCAGACAGCTTTTTTATTCCAGCTTCTAATGTACTTTTCCCCAGTTGCTTTCCTCTGGTTAAAACTGTTTGTAGTTACACACTTTATCACACAGCGCAGGGACATTGCTTGTCTGTGAATATATACTAATAGTAATTTAATATTACATGTTAATATGATTTGCATTTATAGTGTTATTCTGAAAGGAGTTTTACAACTACAGCAACAACGAATATTTGAAATGATTGAAGGAAACTGGGTAAAATCACAGATGCCCAAAATATTTCATAACTAAGAATAATACCAATATGTTACACTCTAAGCAGAAATAGCTATTAAAAGCAGACTTCTTCAGTTCAGTCAGAATATTGTAAGCATGCATTTTGTCTACATTTGTATTACCATGCTATTGCTATAACTTTAGTTATTGTCACTGTATTTATTTGATTCTAAATAGCTTTTCTTTAAAGGAGTCCCCATCGTTGCTGTCATCAGATTTCTGGAAGGGGAAAAAGTCCTTTATAGCTGTCTGTTTTTTTTTTGTTCGGTTGGTTGCTTTTGTTCTGGGTTTGTTTGTTTGTTTGTTTCTGATTTAAAAATTCTGTTATTATGGAAACCAAAATATATTTGCTCAAAGTATGGTCAGCTAAAGCAGGATGATCAGGGCTCTGTGCAGTTGTGTTTTGAATATCTCCAAAGCTGGACACAATTTTTAGATTTTAAAAGCTAACCAAAATAAGACATTTATTCAATATGTAACTTCTTCTTTACTAGTCTTTATTATAATTTTTCAAAAAACTGCAGAACAGTATGACTAAATAATTATTATTTGATCATCAAAATAAATTCAATGTATCACATATCAAAATAGTAATATAAAATTTTTGAGATATTTAGCAAAAGAAGTAATATTTCCCAAGTATTTGATGAGAGCATAAATTAATACACATTTTATATTAACAATACATCAAATTTTATCAGACACTACAGAAATTATATCAGCATTAGTTTTCATGAGGTCAGTTATACTTAGTTATACTTTAATTTTAGCTTCTCTTTTCAAGTAAATCTTACATTAGGAAAACTTTAGCATAACAATATCTAGATAGATGACAGAAGGAAGAGGAGAAGTCATCCTAAGCAAACTTGTCCCTTACAGTGCTTTCTTTAACAGTGATAGATAATTAAGCTCTTCTCTCACTAGTCAGATTCAAGTGTGATTTATGCTCTATGACAATTTTGGAACCTTGGAATTAGAACCATCTTAATTTCCTTCTGTGAACAAGGAATATCTCCTAAATTTCCAGGTTCTGACACTGGAAATACTGAAATTGTGAGACTTAAGATGAAACCTTTCAGTTAATATCTTCAATATCTCATAACCACTGCATCTTGTTCTATTAAAATAGATTGGGTCCTGAAAATTATTACTAGCTAACTTTTTGCTTTTTATTTCAGCCTAACTGCTTCACTCTGACCTTCGGTCATAAAAATAATGTATAAAAGGATGCACCTACCAGTCAATCTTTCTCTTCTTATGAAAAAGATAAATGCATGAAAGTTAACAATTGAATTTTTTTTTAGTTCTATTTTAAAGAGCTTAAAACTTTTCTATAAAGTATTGCACCCAAAAAAGCAATGGCTTTGCTTCTGATTCTCTACCACTTATATCCCTTACTTGTTTTGTCTAGTTAATATGCAAACTACTACTCAAGTCACATGTAATTTGAGACCTGCTTGCTTCAGATAACTGCCAAACTATTAAAATGAATGTATTTTACTATTTTTGAGGTCCAAATACGAAGTGGTAAGGGACTCAGTAAGTATGATCTTTCTAAACAGTTAATGGGAAGGAATGAGCTAAAACTGAAGACAATTTTAATTTTCAAATTGCTTACATACCTTGTGAAGTCTTTAATTCCCTGATGGTGTCAAGATTTTAATGGACCACCATCACAAATCCGAAGTGTAAGAAACCTATAACAGTACCATGTTCACCAAAGTAGGCCACTCTTTTTTTTTTTAATTCTTGTGTTTAATAGAATATCCATATAAAAAAATAAATTGTAAGACATAAGTGTCTTGACTTAGAAAAGCAAGTAGTGGTACAGGTTACCATTGGTATACTTGACAGTTGAATGCACTAGTGAATTGGATACTTTATTATAGCAAGTTCAACATAAGACATGCACTAATGCATTGATTGTCTTATTTAAACATCATCATAGTTAGAAATATGGTATATTTCAAAGAAATAAATGTCCTTTTTATTGTGATACACATAAAATTGTCACTGATTTATTAGTAATTTCACATAACAAAATTAACATAGGAAGCTTCATAATGACAGCATGAAAATACATATGCTACTTGGTATTGTGGTATTCATTTGTGCAGTATTCATCATTTCTCTGTTTGCACATAGTATAGTTCTGCAGTTTAGGCATTAATTAACACAAAGATTCGTGAAAATATTTTGGATTAAATTCTGTATTTTTAAGAAAATGTTCTAGGATGTTTTGTGAATGGATAGAAGAAAATATGCTAACACTGTTTTCCTGGACTTCTTTCCCATCCTACTGGCTTCCTGTAACACTTCCATCTCCATACTTGGATATGTAAACTGCTCCAAGTATGAGTTTATTTATCCCTCTTTTATTCTACTCGCCTTTTATTTTTTTTTCTCAACTTAGTAAATCACTAGGAAGCTGCGGCATACATAATGTGTATCAGCTCCTGCCAACTACTTTTCCAGTCCTATTTGATCCCTTTGGAGAAGGTCCAGACTTCACAATCCTGGAAGTTCTCTTCTGATGCAAATTAAATCATCCTTTGTGTCATGCCGCTCCAAGCATTCAGCTGGCTGTGATGACAGTGACGCTATTTTATTTGCTAATTCTCCCTGCTACCTTTCTTCTGCTATTGTTCAAGGATGATGTTGTGAAAATTCACACAGTAAGGAAGATATGTTAACCACTCCAAAATCTTTTCCCTAGAGCTACTACATTTTCAGAGTTATTAAATGAGAACAAACAAGCTAAAAGCTGAGAAGAAACAACACACATCAGTATTTTCTTTTTTGTACCAAATACTTTCCTGGTTTCTAGTCTGATGTTGACAGATTCTTCACTGGAATTTCCACCCCCCCAAAAAAAACCCCCAACAACCTGTGGTATATTTGAAATAATTTTGCTTTATGCTTTATTTGTGAAATGGAAGAACAGAGGATTCCTTTTGCTGTGAAAATAAAGAGTCTTTCTCTAGAACAGCTGAAGGAATGACAGAGATTGTAAAATCGGTTTTCTTTGCATATGAAACACCAAACAGATGAAATATCTGAAGACAGCATTTTTGTTAGTGATGAATGAGTAACTTCCAATGAATAATTTATTGAGCAAATTGAGTCAATTTTTCTACATTAACAATATACACAAACAGATCACAATTTTCTCATTAGCTGAAACCATTTGCCAAATTCTTGTATGTGGTACTTGCTAGCAGAATATTGGTTGTGAAGGGATCTCTTCAAGCCCTCCACATAGAAGTTGCTTTTTGTTTGTGAGATAGCTCAAAGGTAAAGCTTCTGCACTGAATGGATGAGTGCAAAAATATGTATCTGGATTTCAGTTTTGTTTTGTACATATTTTTATGGAAATAACACTGCAGTTCACCTTCTTTGAACTCCATGTTTTGGGAAAATAATGGTACACTGCATAATGTAGAAAAGAGAAAAACACCGGTAAGCACATCAGATGAAACTCCAACATCTGAATTCTATTTCCTTTCTTTAAAGTTATGTTGGCATTTTAAAAGTAATACAGATGAAAACAAAATTAAAACCAGACGAATCACACCCAGTCTCTTGGTTATCTAAATTGTCTTTTATAAATGGTACTGGCATAATAAAAAATCCTGACATGGCCTGCAGAAGCTTTCCTATAGATAATCCCTAATTAGATAATTATAAACTGATTTGGGTTTTGTAAAATCACAGATCTTTTTGATTAGCCATCTATTTATATACAATAGTTCTTTGTTGGGATAGAGCATAATAATATTAATCATTGAAACAAACCAACACTGAGCAATATAAGCATGGAATGAATTCAGAACTGACAGATGTCAAATCAGAGTTGTCATCAAGAATGACATTTTTAGCCAGGTTTTGTGGGATTAAATCATAATTAAATGACCACATCTAGGCAATGCCATGTGCATTTTTCACCAATAACTTGTTATAAAATACAATGTTTGAAGCAGACTAGAGAAGAAATATTGAATGATGAAAATAAATGATGAAGTAGAAATCATTAGCAAAGAATATACAGAATAAATATTAAGTGTAACCTGGAAAGCAGTGATTCTTTGATTCAGTCTAAGGCAAATCAATGTACATAAAACTGCGGCAAAAAGGTGTATTTTTAAAAAAAAAAACATGAAAAGGATATGCTTAGACTTAATCAGTACATAAAATTTATGACACTAACACTGCAATACTGTATGCATAGCCATACTAGTATCTTGTATCTAGTTAAATAGGAAAAGATCCCACAAAAACAATTGAAGGATAGAAAAAAAATGCCTTGGAATGAGAGAAAGGAAATATTAAAGGGCTAACTTATTCAGATTACTAAAAAAACATGAGGGTTTTTTTTCTTTCATAAAGAACTAAATACTGCCTGTATGTCAAAGAGTACTTTAACCTCTTTAAGGTAAAATTGTCTTCTTGGAAGCATAAGTCCTGGTAATGCAGTCTTGATAACTTAGAGTACCCTGCACAGAAAGCACCAGATAGAGCCAGCCACAATGCCAGTGTGATCAGAAACAAATTATTTTCTGCAAGAGCCAGTGCCAGTGGTATACTTCCATACGCTCAATTTTTAGGTTGGGATCTGCCCTTGTTCTGACTTCACTAGCAAAGAAGGAAGAGATGCAGAGGTGATATCTTCTGGAGACATAAGGTTGTAGCCTCCATGACAGATAGAAGTCCACGATTTCCCCAGAAAGTGCTGATGTGTTGCTGCACACTGCTGGCCACTAACTTCAGTTCTTTTCATGAAATTAGAAGATATTGAATGAAATCCAAAGATACCAGTTGGTTTAAGAGGAAACACAACTGTGATTATCTGGCTCTGGGCTTATAATAACAAAGCTTTCCAGGCCTGAACAAAAATAATTCTAACTAAGATCTTTAGCTACAGACAGATGAAAGTTGCAAAGCGTGAAGTACAAAATAAAAAATATTTTAGCATTAGATCAAATTATGGATTCTCTGCCACTTCATGTATTCGAAACAAGACTGGATATCCCTTTGGAAAATACATTCAAGCAAACACATTACACTTTTGAGAAAAATAAGCTATTGTGCTCAGTACGGTGTTTGACATGAAAGTGACATCTATGAAAGCAGTTAGACTACCTGGCCATTAAATACTATAGATTAAATATAGCAATCTACTAACTTGATTTCAATGTCACCAACCTCTCTTATGCCATAGGCTGTGGTCCCAACCATGGTGAGGTTAGAGTTGTGCATGAGTTTGAATCTGACCTCAGTCTGCAAATGAATAACATGGAATAAAGCCAAGTCATCAGTCGAGCTAAGAATAACTTCTATACTGTGATTTCCAGTCCTCTGTATGCACCTAGATTTTACAGAAAGGGTGGTACAAACAAAACACCACAGGGTTTGTTTTGTTGTTTTTTGGTTTTTTTTTTTGTCTGAATTCCTTAATACACAATACTTTTAAATACTGCATGGTAAGTTCTAACTATAACATATATAGGTCTGCTTATACAGCTGGACAGCAGATTGGGTTGGATAGGCAAATAAAATCCTGATTCCATTGGATGTTGTTTGATAATTTCTGACAAATTCCGATATCTGATTTTTCAATGTCTTCATCTGTTAATGCACCTTTAACAGATCAATAAAACAGCATTCTGAAACTAATGAGGTGCTATAACATTACATAAATCTCCTTCACCATCACCTTTTCTGCATATATATGTTGAGAAAGTGTCTGTCAATAGCTGTAAGCCAATCTTAAAAAAAAAATATCCACAATTTACTAGCTCTGGTAATCAGACACTGCAAGAAAAATAAAACCAAGATTTAATAATGGGTGATGTCCATCATTTAACTAATAAATAACTTTTTACATTCAAAAATGTAATTTGAAAGATTACTAAGTCATGGAAATAGATACTTGATCTTTCAATTTGCCAATCCAGCCTGCTACCACAATGTCAAAGGGTAGGTTTGCCTGGATGCCAGGCAGCATATGGGTATTGCTAAGATTTGTCTGACTTTCTTGCCACTTGTGGACTCTGCTCTTGGAGAAGACAATAATGTTACTAAAAGTGTTGCCATATAAAAATCAAAAGGGACAATAATATGTAGAAAACACAAATACAAAGCTATTGAGAGCAACTGTTATCGCACAGCTGTGTGTGAAACACACGGTCATGAGGTGATACTTGGAGTAAAACATTGGAACACAGCAAGAAAACATATTACAGATACACAGATAGTGTAAAAACAGTGTTTTGGCATATTTGACCATGAAAAAGAAATCAATGAGAAATGGGTAAAAAAGTCAAGAACAATTTCTTTAGGGAATTACTCTTCAGTTTTGTGACAATGGCTTTAAATTAGCTCTCATGACAACAATGCAAGCTTTATAAACAGTCCCCTTGAAAGCCACATCCTAGGGGTAAGTAAGAAAGTTCATCATGACCATAGAAGAAAGAAGCTTTAGAAGAGCAGTATATGAGTTTATAATTGACAGTCTAAAAGAAAGAGTACAGGACTCCATAGACAGCAAAGTGAAGTGTCTTAAAACATGAGTACATTGTACGTTTTTGTTTCAGAGCCACAGAACCAGAGCAGCAAAAACAACCAAAAAGAAGTCACACAGAATGGCTTACAGGAGTTGAGTACAAACTTCATGTACAGGCATGGCCTCCTGGTGCACATACACCACCAGCACAAATCCTATTTGCCACCAAACAAATTAGATTGCATTACCATTTGCAAAAATTCTACCTAGTTAAGGAATAAGATACAAACCTTGCCTCAAACACTCATTATTTATCAGCCAGGAAGTATATGTTGAAATAGGTGATGGAGCTGGTGACAAAGAATCAGCTGTCTGACAAAGGGAGGTCAGCTGACAACAAAAAAAGAACTATATTAAACCTGATGGAGTTACCCGGAAAATCTTAATGTATAAGTGAAGGTTCTTGAGGGATTCATTACAGATAAATGAAAAATTCCTTTCCAGGGAAAAAAGCAATGCACTGTTGCAGTTCAAAAATCAGTTATTATTTCCATCTTTATTCCTCCTGTAATAATATTCTTTTAGTGTTTTCAAGAAAATATAATCAGCTCTTCACTTACAGGATTCCTGAAATATGCTTTGGTAGTTATTCCATTCAAACTAAATTCAGATCTCATGCCTCACCTGTGGCTTCTGTGCATGACATGCACTTGGCTACATACTATCCATGAGAACATGCTATTGCTGCTATTCTGTATTAGCAGGGATAACCCTGTAGAACATCTGCAAAAATGCAGATGGACAAGAACACCTTCAACTCCTTTCTCTTTTTGCCTACTGTTATTTTACAGTTGTCCTTCCTTTTTTGGCTTAATTTTACTTAATGATTCCTAGGCAGTGGAGTTCTTATTTCTATCCCGTGTGTAGTACAATCATTGACCACTCAAGTGGAAGAGATCCTTTTTGAGGGAAGAGTTTTGAAAAAGACGTAAGAGTTTAGGGTTTATCTCCTTCAGTAGGAAAGGGCAGAATTTATTTCAAATGCATCACATAACAGGATATAAAACCCCCAAAACGCAGATACCTTAACCTCTACTTCAAGAGAAGAACACCACACTACTCAAAGAAAAAACAATAGAACTTTTTTAAACAGAAGAACAGAAAATATTTACATTGTTCAAAGCAGTTAAAAAGAGAAAGTTCACATATCACAGCAGTAGCTTCATTTAAAACAACTTACTTGCTCATCTTTAATTTTGTGCCATTACAATTTGCTCATTGGAAACTATCAAAGTGCATCCCAAACTAAAGTCAAGTGTCCAGGTTTTACACAGACTTCCACAAGAAATGATTTTGAACTAGATTTTCTTTGTGCGACATGTCAGTAAATGTTAACATTAATAAATATACATGTTATCTGAAAAACAAACAAACAAACAAACAAACAAAAACAACAAAAAACAAAAACCCAAACACACACTTGAAAATGAAAGCAGTCCTGGAGGACTTTCAGTGCTATAAAACAATCTTGAGATGAATTGAATTATTCTTTTTTCACATGATGGGTAAGTTAACATATGCATTGAAAGGGATAAGGATCAGAAACGTGATTCCACAAAATCAACATTTATGAATGTACGGTTTCTGAGTGATAAGAAGAAACTTTGCATTTGCAGAAGAAATAAAGATTTCAACTTGAGTTTTAAATCTGTAGAAGACATTTAAGAAATAATGTTCAGCAATTTATGCAATTCCTACTTTGCACAAAAATGAATATAATTATCTGCTGTTATAGATGGAATAGTTGAGATAAAGTCCCATAAAATTCATTATGCAAAGTCCATTGGCAGAGCTGGAAATGGAGTCAGGCTCTGGTAAATTATTTAGTCACTATTATTATTATGAAGTTATTGGCAAAAACAGTGCAAATAAAGTCCATCTTTTGATATTGTGCAATTTATGTTCATATATAGAGTTTTTCATTTTCATTCTGATTTCCCACAGACTTAGTAGGACAAAAAGATGAAGAATTGAATAAGCACACACTATGATATTGAATTAAAAATGACTAGTTTCTTGCATATGGGAGAAGAAGTTCGCTTCTCCTTTGTTATCTCCCTATCCACCTATCACTGTCCACCCATAGCAGGAAAAAAAAGGTAGGAATAAAACCACTATTTAGTATGGAAATCTATTACAAGATTCTCTGTCTTAGAAAATGAGTAGCTAGAAAAAAAATGTCATTTATGTCATACAATAGCAAAAAGTGCAAGCCAAATGAAAACTAATAATTAAAAAATTGTGGACATCTGCAGGTTGATTGTGGCTGGAAATGTCCACAGAATAGTAAAGCAAACCAACATTTTAGTGCAAGAAAATTTATTGCACAAAATAATTACTCCATTATTTGATAAAGTCAGCATTAACAACTGATATTCTCATTCAGATTTACCTGTGATGTAACATGGAGTTCTACCTCCTTAGTAGGTAGGCACAGGTGGAAAAGAAGTAGAAAGCATAAACACTGTAGTCAAACAAACTAGTTTGACTACTGGATCACCTAAAAAATAATCACTCACATACTTTGGCTATAGATTTTTAAGAAGTAACTTATTTCTGCAGATTCATATGCACTTTCAGTGAGTAGATAATATGCACTCTACTGCAGGTATTTAAGCTACTGCCAACTGAACAGAACAAAGAATTTGGAAACCAATTGTCTTCTGAAAGGTCATTTCAAGTGGTTTTGAAATGTTGGTAACAGAAGAGTTTGGAGAAGTGCAAGCAGGCTTTTGGAAATAGTCTTGAAAATAAGAACATGTTTTAAAGTAGATTCAAAGCCTTCAAAATGATTTTGTGTGTAAGGAATTAGGGATCTTGACAAACATTTAACCAGAAATGTATATCTTTGTAATTGAAAGTTAAACAGCCTTTCAGCAATGCTAGTGAATACAGCTTTTGAAAAGCTTTTTCTTTTTCTTTTTTTTTTTATAACAGTTTCAATAAAGAAGTGTGCTTTCTAATTATGTGCTTCATGTCACATCCTTATTTTTCCCTCTTTCTCAGTTTCAGTTTCTGTTTTGTTCCCTCAGCACAAAATTTGTGGTCATATGATAAACTGCAAGGAAGAGATAGCAAAAGCAGGGAATCTATCACAGGACAGAAGTCTCTTATGGACAGATACTGTCCATAAGAATTACAAATTTCTCAAATTAGGTATTCACAAATTATACTAGATTTTAGTTATTCAAATGCATGATGAATTGCAGAAAGGGCTATATTCCTTAGGCACTAAATAAAATAGTGACTAAAGTTTTGCCAGCACTGCTTTTATTTGTATATGCACACCAGCAAAATCAAAAAGGGAGTACAACAATAATTTTTGATACTGGTGAAATTTAAATGCAAGACCAATTTATCTGAGAAAAAGAGTACAGACATTACTCACAGTCTGAATTGGAAAGATTACTGAAATCTGATTTAAGTTTGGTTCTGTAAGTTACTTTACTTAGATGATGTTATAAATATGTTATATTTACTCCATAGTCCCCATGGATCATTATCAACCATTATGCTAAGCAGAACGTTAGCAGTTTTATAAGTCTGATGTACTACAGAGGCTGAGCCCCTTCTCATTCACTTAGTTGAAACAATTAAAAATCATTTTTGAGGCAATTCACCCATTTCTTGGACAACATTCTGCCATAAATTACAGAATGCAAGTCGGATTAAAATCACTGACTGTAAAGTCCAGTGATAAAAACAGTGATAGAATTTTCATTCATTAGAAAAACAGAAATTAATTTAGAAATATATGTACTATCTCACCAATTTCTTGTGTGATTTGGTTTTGGGGTTTTTCTTTTTTTTTAATCCTTCAGTTTTATTCAAATAATCAGTTTAGTGCAGAACTTTTGAGAGTCTGGATGGTTCAATAAAAAACTATATTCAGGTCAGGAAAGCAAAGAGGAAAATGAGTCTTCAGGTAGCTTGGCAATCAGAAGTCTATAGGGCCTGCCTTTGAAACCTGGTATGGAATAAGAGAAAGATCTCCTTTTATCTTGAAGTATATATTCCTACTGAGAAATACAAATGATGAAGGACAAAGAGAAGAGCGGGCTGACAGCTCTAAGAACAGGCCTTCCTCCTTTTCCTTTCCCTCCAGAAAACAGATTTGACCATCACTAGGCTAGACTCAAGAAACTTTGCCACAGTATGTAAGAACTTATTAGTTTAAGAATACCTTTAATGCAAACCTCCCATGGAAACTATTGCACAGTTTGTTTAAAAAATGCAATCTTTTGTTTAGTGAAAATATATAATGGTATAGATGTTTATATCTTCTTTGAGTTTCATGAGCAATTCACCTTACAATCCTAGAATATATATGTGTTGTTTACATTTGAAATTTGCTTGGTTTCACTCTGCTTCAGAAAAGACAATCTATAATAAACGCAACTGCTAAGCAAAAAGATGTTGGGTTTTCCTTGTCTGGGAGTGCAAAATGTGTGCAGTGAGTTTAAAGTAAAGACTAGGGAAAAAAAATAACTTTTATAGATTACATTTGGAAAAAGCAGCTTACGTTTTAACTTCCTTGGACACTTTCTCTGGCGTACATGAAATGGTTTTCTACTATTACTTTTTGTAGGTTAATAATAAAAGAAGTGGACAAAAATAACTTTTTTGCATTGAGGAAACAATTTTGTACATTGTTACTTCTAGGCTGTTACTGTCAGAATAAGGCTGCTATTACATCAAAAGCATTAATACAACCAAAAACTCAATTACAAATACAAGTAATTAAAAAGCTACAAAAATACAAAAAGGAATGGTATGGGAATGAACACTCAAAAACAGTTTTGAAGACAAAAGGCAAATAAAAGCACATAGAGTTCAAAAGCAGCAGGCACTTTATGCCAAGGCTATGAAAATCGCTTAATCACAATAGGTTTTATTGTATTGCAAGTAGTAATGAAAAGACAAAGCACATCATGATGTGAGGAAATTTGTAATTCTGATCTGTGAAGGTCAGAAGTTTAAAAATTGTTATAGGAAAGAGTATTTCAATTTTGCTGCTAACATCAATTGCAATAGATAAGAACATAAATATCTCAAATAACCTTCAGTGTTTACTTACTGGAAGGATAGAATGGTTTGGGTTGGAAAGGACCTCAAAGATCACCTAGCTCCAACCCCCAAATATTGTAGACTGCTAGCTAATTTTGCTTTCAAGGAGTTTTTAAGAAAATTTTGCAGCTATAATTCCATCAGATGAACAGTCTAGTCCATGACAAAAATCCTCATTACAGAAATTAATATACCATTCAAACTATTGCAGAAATATTTTTTTCCATATTTGGTCCTATAATTTATGGTATTGCAAATTTAAAATATTCCAACTTTCTTTAAGGATAAATAAGTCTTTCTGGTAAAGTTTCTAACAGAACATGAAACAGAAAAGAGGCCAACATCCACTGTTTTCTAGCTCTGTTGCATTGCTTCTTTATGAAAAAATGCAAATTTTATTGGATCTTATTTGTGTCACTCTCTTAAACCAGTAGTTCTCAACCATTTTTCTAGTCAGATCAACAACACATTTTCAAAGTTTGTAGGATGCAATCCCTCTCAATCAAATGGTGTCACCAGATTCAGGACTCAGCTTACTGACAAGAAAGTGCCTTCCTTAATAAAGAGAACAGAGAACTATGCTTACACCTGGGTCAGGACAGCAAATATGACTATGAATGGAAAATAGAGAAGTACTATGGAATATTTTCTATGGAAAATTAGTTTAATTCCTTCTTTTATTCACTTCTTTTTATCTATTTTTCACTGAGACTGAAAGGTTTCTAAAGAGGACTTAAGTTTGTATTTGTATCAAAATACCTTGATTTTTTTTTTTTCATTACCACACCATTTGGCTAAATTTAGAAATATTAAATTTAAAATATTCCAGACTAATATTTAGCTGAACTTTCATACAAAAATACATAGTTGAGATTCCCAACTATTCCAGACCTTATTAGCCCTCAAAAAATGTTTTTCCTATTATGTAGATAAAATCATATTTCTATTTTATGCCATTATTTCTCATCTTGCCCCAAATATAAACAAAAGTTTACTACCTTCGTTACAGAAACTCTTTATTTATTGGAAAACTATTTTCATCTTCTCTAAAGATTTTCTTTCGTTTCTCTTAAGAAATGAAAACTGTTTGACCTCTAATCTTTCATTTTTAACAGTGGAAGTGCTACATAATTGCTAAGTACTCCTAGTCATCAGACTAAACAAAGCTGTTCTTACTTATCTTGAAGGATGCCTTTATGACAAGAGAATGTCATGCTATTCAGAGAAATTCTCACTTTACCGAACAAGTCCAAACATTACCATAATTTTCATCATTGACATAACATACCATAGGCAATTAAACACCTATTATTCATCTTGAACACAGAACATCCTTATCTCATTTTACTTTTATTGTTTTAGATAGATTTACTTACTAAAAATATGCCACAATTTTCAGCTGTAGGAGTTGACTTAATAATTTGACAATTCTTTGAAAAAGAAAAGAATCATATGATCCTATAGCTTCTTAATTACGGTTGTGCTATTATTGTTTAGAAGAAAAGGAAAGATAGCAGATTGTTTTGACATCACACTTTGTTAAATATATATATATATTTATAAATAGAACCTGGGCTGAGTGGCTTAATTAAGTCTCCATAGGAACCAGAGGAAAAAATATATAGAAAATGGTACTTTATGTCCAAGATCATATAAAGTCTGTATGCAGGCAAAACGTCTGTGCTCATGCAGAGCATCGTGCAGAAGCATGGACTAAATTAATGACTGAGACTCAGAGTTCAAAACAATGAACAATTGCTTTTATTACACTTTTAGTGTTATAAGATCAAGAGAAAAATACTTTAAAAATGAAAATGACTTTTTAAGCAATGTAGTGTCCCACAATACAATAGATCAGAGTAGCAGGTGAGCTGTGGAAAGAACTGCAGGGAGATAGGAGCTAACTGAGCTTTCTATGTTACTGCCAAAAGGAAAACCTCAGAATCCTGTTGAGGGGAGGGTGAATGTAGAGAGAATGTCTCCTGTGAACAGAGATTCACAAGGAACTCTAGACTTTACACAAGCTTTGATAAAATACTCTTTATACACAACTCTGCAAACAAAACCAGCTACTAATCTGCTTTAGAATCAAGTTGCTGTTCTTAGCAGTTTAAAACTTTTTTACAATTTCATGAGTTTTTACCATTTATATACCTATTATTCAGCATATTAAGAATAAATCCTAACCCAACATCATTGTTAACACTGGTGAAATTAGGTAGAAATATGCCTGAGCTGTAAATTCCAGGAGCAGATATGACTCCTTATTCCATGATCTCTTGTTTAGAGTTAATTGAAGCAGCAGGTGATTGCATTAAGGTTACACACATAAGCACAACTCCTTTTCTGCCCTAATATTACTACTTCTTTTGAATTTCACTGCCATAATCTCTGCAATAACTCCACTAGATACCAACTATTTGCTTTTCATGTTCCCCATACAGCTTCTTATCTCCCACTACACCTTGAATCCTATGTTCAGTTTTGGGCCCCACACTACAAGGGAGACACTGAGGTGCTGGAGTGTGTCCAGAGGACAATGGAGCTGGTGAAGGGACTAGAGAACAAGTTTTACGAGGAGAAGCTGAGGGAGATGGGGTTGTTTAGCCTGAAGGAAAGGCTCAGAGAAGACCTTATTGCTCCCTACAGCTGCCCAAAAGGAGGCTGTAGTTAGGTGGGAGTCAGTCTCTTCTCCCAGTCAAAAAGTGATAGAAGAGGAAAGGGCTTCAAGTAGCATCAGGACAGGTTTAGATTGGATATTGGAAAAAAATGTGCTTGCTGAAAAGAGCGTTCATGCATTGGAACAAATTCCCAGGGAAGTAGTAAAATCATCATCCCTGGAGATAATTAAAAGACATGTAGATGTGCACTTGGGTATATGGTTTAGTAGTGGACTTAGTACTGCTGGGTTAATGGCTGGATTTGATGATCCCTAAAGATCTTTTCCAACCTTAACAATTCTATGATTCTATGATCTATATCATATTCTAGACCTTGGAAGTTTTCTCCCAGTTTTTTTCTTAAAGTACATCTGCATGAAGGATGTATGAACAGGTTACTAGCAATTGCTTTTCTGTTCTCTTTTTTGTGATAAAATTTTTATAAAACTGTCCACCAAACAAGTCATACATTCACTCATGCTCTAATTATTTTAAAACGAACAGGTTCTGTCCTAAGATCTGTACGACCAAGTAGGAATGAAGCCAATTAAAAAAAAAAACCAGAATATATTTATTCCTAATGAATATTGATAGAAAATTAGAAATAAACACTTTAAATTTTAGAGAAGAGACAGCATGTTCTACTATTTTTCATTGAAATTAAATATTTATATAAATCTATAATGAAAAAGTGGTGCGAAAACAGTAGGTAAATATTTACGTGTATCGGAAAATGTTTTTTTTCCTACTACTACCCTGTATTTGGTATCATAAAATTCCTCCCAAATTTCCTTAGTCTGACAGTTGGCTCTGCAATCCCTTACTATAATGACAGTGTTTATGCTATAGTAGCTAAAATTATGTCACTTACGTCAATTTTCATAAACCATTGTCTTTAAGGTTTTACAGCTTTTCCCTAAATAAAACCAAAACAAAATGCCACAACCAAACAAGCAAAATTTGTAGCTGAAACCAGCTACATGGAGTCTAAGAATTTAGTCTATAAGTGTTAATTTAGTCTTAGAATGTTTGGGAATAAAACAATTGATAATTTTGAAAGCAACTTACTCTGGCAACATTTCTTAATGGTCTTCCATTTATAATATCTTCTCATTTTTGTTTTGATAAACCATATACTTCAACTATGCCTTAATTTCAATTTATTTTTTTTTTTCTAATCAGGTTTCTATTCTGCTGACAACATTCCCATTAGTAAAATTTCAAGGGAAATTCAGTGAGGTAGAAGTTCAGTGAGACACTGAACTTTCACAGGTCTCTACCAGTCTCCCTAGAGCTAATTATCCAACGTTGTTCCCACACAGTAAAAAAAAAAAAAAGTTTTTCTATATTTAAAATCATCACCTGAGAATATTCTTATTGTGAGTAGGATAGAGGTTTAACAGTGTTTCCTAGCCTTTTTCCAAGCCAGGTAACACAAACTACTCCCTTCCACATTATTTTCATTAACTGAAGAGTTGTTAATATTTTTTTAGTGCTATTCTTCTATTTCAGTCCCTGTAACAGCAAATGTTTTCCTTCCTTATTTGTTTCTTCCTTGCTCTCTTTCAAAGCTCCAAACAACTCAAGTAGATGTTTGGAATATTCTAAGAAAGAAGTCTTACAATCAGTCTGTAACAAGTGAAAAATCATACATACTCTGTGAAAAAATTAGTTTAATTCACATCAGATAGAAAATTGTGTATAACTACAAAGGGTAATGCTACAAGTAAACACACCACTCTGTTATTAATTCCTGATAGTCTGCCAAAGGAGTTACTTGAAAATATTTACTTTTATAACAGTCATGAGAGCTAGCACATTAAATGACCTCAGAAAGACCTACTTTTTATGCCCGCTGAAAAAAGAATACAGATTTCTTGCAAGTGAATAAATGCAGAAGAGTCACATACAAATTCTGCTTTGCACTTTGCTAGCAGTAGGTTTGTTTGTACAGATAACCCTAGTAATTTAGAACTATTGCAGTGGAGTAGGAAAGGCATGGGCTGCTATACACTTAATGAGCTCACTGACACTCATCAAAAAGAATATATGACATTTTTTTGCTGGACAGCAAATAGCAAATCAACTGTCAGTTGTACTTTGGCAGCTGTAACCAGATTACATGATTAGAAGGTTAATTTTCAGCTTGATTTGTTGTCTGACAACCTTGTTTGTGAGTTTAATATCTCGGCCATTTCAAAATGCATTGGGCTGAAATAGGCTGTAACTTCATATACAAGCTGCTGGCATAGATACATTTTTCCTTAGCATAAACGATTTCAACACATTAAGTATTTTATTTTTAGCCCTGTAGCTTCAAAACACTAATTTGCAAATGTAATTTGGCTGAACGCATGCTACAGTTGTAAACATTCTTGTTCTGCCTTTGACTGATACTCATTCAGATAAATGTTTCAGATATTTTGAGGGTTTTAGTTTCTGCATAGCAATTGTCGGCACTCTTCCAAATGTAAATCACAAATCATGTGGCACTTCTGAAACTCATTCTTCACATCACCAAGTCTCACAATGTACCTTGGCCCCAGCCACTGACACTGGGGTTCCACTGCGCTCTAGATGGCATAGTGATAGAAGGGGTGGAATCACTGAAATGGATGTGACTCAGGCTGCCAGTCATCATCTACATTCAATTGCAAACACCCCTCATGGCATAGTGCTGCCTTTTTTTTTTTAATTTCTGTATACTTTAGGGAAACTAATGAATCACATATGTTTGTATAAAAAATAGTTGCCATTTATGATAGCCTTAAAATTTTAAAAATGTAAGCTAGAAATCTATAAAACATAGGCAAAAGATAGTGAACAAGAAAACAATTGTCAGAAGATGATAATCAACACATATGCAATGACTCTGAATGTCCTCATGAATCAACTATTTAGTTTTAACACTGACTACGCCACAAAGGATGAACGGTTAAATATTTTATTACATCCCATCTGTTTAACAGTATGCATTTATTACTCTATTACTAGATACAGGAAAAATAATAATTGCATTGAATTAATCACCAATCTCTAAACCACTTCTCACAGAGTAAGCATTCCTTGATCTGTT
This sequence comes from Sclerurus mexicanus, assembly GCA_013396755.1. Lineage (NCBI taxonomy): Eukaryota > Metazoa > Chordata > Aves > Passeriformes > Furnariidae > Sclerurus > Sclerurus mexicanus. The sequence continues at coordinate 1,795,732 of VWZF01001682.1, read as the reverse complement.
TCTGTTTTGGACACAATTTCACAGTTCTGAAATCAAAAAAAGAAAATATTGCCAACAGACACAAGGACCAAGAAGAATATCCCCAGAGATTCACAAATTACTGTGGGAGCTTAGTTATTCATCAACGTGGACAAGGCACAATGAAAAATTTAGGGAATAGGCTGGAAATCAGCACATAAAGTGGTGATTTCTCTACTTCAGATTCAAATTCTGTCTCCCTTTTGAAATGCCATCCTACTAGGCAGAGCAAATAAAACTCTCCTCAGAAGACTTACATGAATATTCTGCTGTTGAGACTCTTTCATGCTGTTTTTGGGGTTTTTTTTGGTTTTTTTTTTGGGGGGGGGGTTGTCTGTTTTTTGTTTCTAATAGACTAAGACCCTTTCTGAAGTTTGAGGGTAAAGTTCTCTCACATTTGAAGGTGGGTTATGCTATCATAGACTTCAGCTTTTTTTTCTGTTATTGAAGCACGAAAAATGCTACTGAAACTATTGTAAAAGTAATCAAGTTCTTAATAAACCAAAATTCCAACTCAGAACTATTAACTTTTGATAATCAGCTTTAAAACTCAAAAAATAAAAATTTTGACAGTTATAATGGCTTTTCACCTTCATGTATTGGAACTATCTCTGGTGTAAAGTAATTTTCAACATTGGATGAAAGTCCTCACTTCCAAAAATGAAGAATAGTAGACGGGACAGAGTATAATTATCATGTAGAACATGATGTAAAAGAACTTACCAACATTGCTTTTCATCTTCACCCTAATAATTTGCAGCCTTCAGTTAACAACAATATTTTGTGCTCTACTTCAGAGCTATCAATGAGAGTGTCATACTTTTTCAAAAGTGTACTTGACCATTTTATTCATAGTCTTTACATGCAATAGTTCAATGCCAGCATCAAATGCTTCTAATGCCACAATTCAAGAGGCAAAATGAAGCTATTTACACTTTAGTTGCAGAATTAACTGTGAAACTTACTTAAGAAGAAAAAATGTCCATGTAAAGGATGCTTTATCTAGGTTTTAGCTGGAATTGGAAATTCCCAGTTGAGCAGTTGCTGCCATGATGAGATTTCATGGAGCTAGGTGTGGTGACAAAAAAAAAGACTGGACCAACTAAGATAAACTCAAATCACAAAAATTGGTTACTAGAATCTCAGGAGATGCTAAATTATTTGTTTTGTTACAGTTAATAAAACTGTGGCCAGTTTCTACTGCAGCTAATTAAAGTAGGTGCTATTTTTTTCTTTTGAAAGTGACCTTCATATAACCTTGGCTGTATCAAGGTCAGGATATTTATCTCTCATGTCTTACAACCCATTATGGTTTCACAACTAAATTCTACTACTTCAAGCTAAAAACAAACAAAAAAAAAAAAATTGAGCATAATTCTGAAATATATGTATTTCATTTATTTATAGACTATCAAAAATGTTCCCTACTATTATTTTGTGAAACATATATCACAGAAGGGTTTGGTTTGGACTATACCACCAGCATCCTTGTCTGTTTCCAAATTTTGCAACTGAAATGCTGAAATGAAGTTTAGTTCCAGACCACTATCAAAGCATGTCAAATCTACAAAGACCCCATGCATTAAAAATAGTAAAGAGAAGCAAATTCTCAGTTGTGGTCCTCAAAATGTTTCCTCATGTGTCTTTAAAAAAAAAAAAAATTAAAAAATCTGTCTTCAGTGTGCAAGTACTGAACAAAGGTTAAAGCTGAAGTTCCAGTTTAGGCCTACCTAAGATGTCCACATATTAGTATTCACATTTTCTCATCACCAGGAGAGAAAATGCTGGAGGATTATACAGATTTACTTGGTCTGTAGGAAAAAGGATGACACATGAAAATAACTGATATTCTCTTCTCCTGGAGAAAAGAGAACTCAGAATAATCAGAGAAATAAACTGTCAGTGCTGTAATGACATCCTTCAAATATTGAATATAAAAAGCCCCTTTGCAGTTGAGACTGTACCGGTTACATTTACATGATATAAAAAGGGATTAGACTTAGGAACTTTAACAGCAGAAATATGCAGAGGACAACCTTAATAAGATGCCAAGAAACAAACAAACAAAAAAATCTTTCCATTCACTCCTATGTATTTTGGAATGTCTTGTTTTTATTACTTTCACCTGTTCATATAACCTTCCCAAGCTTCACTTCATATTTTCACCTGATCTCACAGTAGTTTCTACAAGCAAAATAAATTTACAACAGATTTAGAAATTAAATTTCATGTTTCTATGCAATTATTGAAACTTAAAAAAGAAGAGCAATCAGAGACTGAAGGGAGTGGTAATATCCTGAACTTCTAGTACTACTATCAATGTGATAAAAAAGTTTACAAATGTTAAAAGCAGCAGAATACCAACTGCTAAATACCAAACCATGTGCTTTAGAGTTTGCTTTTTCAGGATATACAAGGCCCTAGAAGATGCTTCTTTATATACTACACAAATAATAATTTTTGAGCGTATATGTACATGAAAGCATATTACAAATCTATATGTAAGCAAGTAGTTTAAAACTCTGTGAATTGAGGCTATTATGTTTTTCAGAAGGAGCATGGCTGGATTAACCACTCTCTTATGCATGCATGGTCTACTTGTCAAGTTAAACTTGACATAAGACTTTTATTTTACAGTATCACTACTTCTAATCATTATTCTGAAGCCAGAAAATTTGTCAGCAACAATACTTAACCTTATCAGATGCCTGTATGTGCACTGTTTGTACCATGAATAAAGGATGCTTTTGCTTTTCTTTATGGTGCATTCAGTATCAGTCAGCAGCTTCTAAACAAGCTATCTCACAGCATATGCAATGAAGAGTGTATTCATTTATGGAGCCAAATACAGCAAAATGTATCTGAATGTGTCTGGAATCGGGGTTGGAAAAGAAGATATAGTAGCATGTGTGATTTTTCAGCACCAAAACAAGTTCTGAATAATCACTAAGATGTTGATAATTTGCTGCTTGTGTGCTTTCGAGGTTCTGTTCCAGAAGCTTATGTTCATATTCAGTGAGTTCAGTGAACTGTGCAGCACAGTGACTCTCATGGCAATTAACAGGGGGTTACCAGGAAATGTAATGGATTCATGATTCCACATCATACTTTTAAAGAGGTATAATCCAGAAAGACAATCATGTAAAAATATGTGTGACTACTAATAACATAAAATTTTCCAGGTTCCACTACAGCTTCACAATGTCTAGCAGTAGAAGTTCAGATCAGGTAAGTATCATTTCTTCAAGCACAACAGAGTGTTTTTCATTCACGGAAGGCAGTAAGATATGGGATGAGAATCTCAAAAAGAGAAGAAAGACACTGACAGTTCAAGGCAAACATGCAAACTTTTTCCCTTTTAAGCAATATGGGAGAAAATAATGCAATCTGTATGTGTGAAAAATACTTCAAATACTGTTAAAAAGAGAGTAATGAAATATAGTAATTCAGTGAGTATTTATGAATTTTGAATATACAGATTACAGCTACAGATATCCAATTTACCTTGAATGATTACTGCATGTCTAAAAAAAAAACAACACATCAAGAATACACAGATATTTACACAGACTGACATAAATATTTTAAAATATTAATGGGAAGAACTTATTGCAGCCTATGGAACATGTTAAATCCAGAATCTTATAGCATTACAAAATGAAAATTCTCATATTAAGTTATCTCTTCCTATATGCTTTTAGATACAATGATTTTTAAAGGCCATAAAACCCCCTTTCCCTCATATGTCTGTAATGGCACTGCAATGAAGACTAAAATAAAATTTATATATAAGAAATATACATACATATATGCTAAACTTTAGCAGCTCTTAAATATTTACCAACATTTGGTTAATAACAGCCCACTGTCTGTTTTAACTTTTTTAAAATGAAAACACAGACAACACTGAAAATAGCTAATCTATTTGAACATGCAATTCCTTCACAATCTTCAATTCAGTGAAATGAAGGAAACCTCTATTTCACCTGTTTTTAGCATTTTGCAAGTAACACATTCTAAATTGTATAGTATTTGTTGTGTAAATCAATTTCTGATTCCACCCATAAATGGGATTTTGAACTGTATACATTAGAATCATGTTTCTGAACTAAAGTTAAAAGGTATGAAGTTCAGGAATTATTCTCATGTCTGTTCCATTTATTCAGAGATTCGTCATCCCTCTCTGCGTGGTAAAGACAATCCTGTACGCAGGAATGGGCCAACTTGTGGCTTAGGAACTAATGGAATCATAGACTAACATAGAATATTCTGAGTTGTAAGGGACCAAGAAGGATCATCAAGCCCAATTCTTATTCAGGTACCTTTTGAGTATCATGCTAAACAGTTGTCAGTTTAGTGCTGTCTTACACAGCACTGATGAGACCACGCCTGGAGCATTGCATCCAGTTCTGGACTCCTCAGTACAAGAGAGATCTGGGCATACTGGACAGAAACCAGTGACAGGCCACAAAGATGATTAAGCAACTGGAGCCTCTCTGCTCTGAGGAAAGGCCAAGAGAACTAGGACTGTTCTGCCTGAAGAAGAGAAGGCTCAGGGGTGGTCTGATCAGTGTGTACAACTATGTGAAGGGAAGGTGTAAAGAAGATGGAGCCAGGCTCTTTTCAGTGATGTCCAGAGACTGGACAAATGGCAGTGGGCACAGACTGAGACACAGGAGGTTTCACCTGATCATGAGGAAGCACTTTTTTTACTGTGAGGGTGACTGAACACTGGCACAGTCCGCCCATAAATGCTGTGGAGTCTCCATACTTGGCAATTTGCAAAAGCCATCTGCACCTGGGCCCAGTCACCAACTCTAGGTGACTCTCCTGGAGCAAGAGAGTTGAATTAAAAGCTCTACAGAGATCCTGTACTCCTTAACCATTCTGTGATTCTGTCTGTAACCATAGCCTGGAAGACACAAAAAAATAACCTTTTTTTTTTTTCTTCCAGCTGAGTATTGTTTAGTGGACTAAATTAATAATATACTGCTCTACCAGTCTGTAAATAGAGTACAATGGCATTATTTGATAAGCAGATGGCGATGGTAAATTAAACTTTTTGTAATTTCAGGTCTTTGAATGACAATAAATGTGTTTTGTGTGCATATTTCTGGTAGTGGAAGTTTTCACTAAAGAAAAGCATAATTTCCTATAAATAACTCATATTGTAAAAATAACCTATATTTTTCTAATAACCCACTGTCAATGTGAATTTGATTTCAGTTGACCATTTTCAAAAAAAGAATACATGGGACAGTTTTCTGTTGTTGCTATAAACTTGGAGATCAGTCTCAACTGTTCTTTTGACATTTTTACCCTCTTCTTACTAACATACACTTCAAGGTTGCAATAACCAGATTAAAGCGATAACCCACTGAGTTGCTTCAGGCTAAAGTTTTAGCTGACACAAATCATCTTTCACTGGACACACTTTATGGTCTCTAACATAAAATGACTTGTTGAAAAGCCAGTGCTTGCATATTATAAACCATCATTAAACCGCAGTACTGGTCTACAAGTGTTTAGGCATTAGCAGTTAGGTTGAGCTTATCTAGTTAAAATGCTCTGGTTGAAAGTGTGAAATCATATCAGAATTACTACATCTCTAAGAGTAACAGTTCACCAAATCTTACTTGTTACTTTGAGCTTGGTCCACTGGATTTAGCAAGCAGTTTTAATGACATTATCAATTTAAAAATACAATCAAATTCTAAAAGTAAGAAATATACAGAACTTTTCAGATTTAGTGGTGAAATGGGCAAGTGTTGTCAGTATTGAAAAATGCAACAATATCTATATATTTAGCAGAAAATAAATCATATATGCTATGGTGACCATTATATATGTCTTGCTGACCAAAGAATTGAGTTCCTTATTAAAATTACTGTCAATTTTAAAATAGCTTTAAATTAAAAAGAAATTACATATACTACATCCAGAACACATCAAAATTTTCTAAATCTGAAAAATTAAATTCTTAGAATCAATGGACAAAAATTCATTTGCCAATAACACTGTAAAACTGAATAAATTTATTGTGATAACTGAGATTCTGAACCACGAAAAATAATCCCTTACCAGGAAGGCCTAAATTTTATCAAACAATATTATATTTAATATCTGATATATTACTGTATGTCCTTTTAAGATGAGACAATTATGACAATCAACCAAGAATGTAATAATTTTATTAAGTTTTTAATAACATAAAAAAGTTTTTAAAAGGATGCTGGATGACATTTCTGAAAATGTACTGGAGCACAGTAGACTTCATTTGTCCAGCCTTTCAATATATTGAATTACTTTTTTCATGACAAATTATTGACTAAGTAAACTTCAGCAGCTTTCAGGGAACCATTTCGGACAGATCATGTTCATTCTGCAATGACCTGTGTTTCTTTCATAATCATTCTCAGAGAACCTGCCAGAGTTACCATGAATGATGCATATAATCATTCAAGTTGTCAGTGTTTGTAGGCAGACTTCCATTGTCCATGCCATTCACATCCTCATAGTCAATCATGGAAATTAGCTGGAGGCAGTTTGTGAAAGGAAGTATCGATATTCATAGCAGCAATCAGCAGTAAACAGTTATTGAAAAATTGTCAAAGGAAGCTAATCAAAACAAGTGCAGGGCATTTGTCTGTGCTGTTATATGCTGTGTTTATATATCCTGAATTTGCTAAAAAGTGTTCCTTTGTGGGGAAAAAAAGCCAGTAATGTCAAACAGACATAATTAGTGATGCATTTGTTTAGAATTATGGAGAAGTGTACAGAAATGTTAGTAATATCTGACAACTACCATTGAATTCTACTGTAAATTGATTCTGTCTAGAAACTGTGATTAAAAGTAACTTTCAGTTTTCCTGTTTCAAAATGTTGTGTGGATGTGAGGCAAGATCATTCTGTACATCTGAGTTAATTATAAGAATAAATTTGACATATTTTATATCAGAAGCACCCAGTATTCCACAAAAAAAAAATTACATTCAGCAGGTACATATTAAGATAGAGGCAGATTAAATTAAACATTTAAATATTGCAGGTCTAGTAATACTGATAAGGGATCCAGCTAATTAATGCATAAGATTCGATTTGTTAAAATGACTTTATTTTGCAAGTAATGTATTTATTTACATTTTAAAAAAGCTCAAAACACTATCAAAAACCCTGTTACTGCTTGAAATCAAGACATTTTTTAAAAAGGAATTAAAGAAACAGCATAGTTTAAAAGCTGTAATATTATGAAATACAAAAGACTACCAAGAAACATTTAATTACTATTAGGATAGCATGGTTGCTTTTTACAAGAAATCCTATCACATCAGACTAAAATAAAATACATGTTATCTTTTTTTTCTCCTAAAAGATATGGTAGAAAAAGGAGAATGAAAGGATGTGAACCACTGAAGAGGATGCCATCATGTAAATGAAGTCCTGTTTCTGCTCCCAGTGTTAACAGTAATGTTACTGGTGACTTTGAGGCAGACTCAATTCAGTCTATTAAGCAACAGCTTTGCTACCCATAGAAACAAAGACAATATTTCCTCTTCTTCCTACAGGGCTACATATGCTAAGTATATCCATGTTATTATTTGTAATTTCAACAGGCAGGAAATTTTATTCATCAAAGAATATGGAAAATAAAAATAGCAAAAGTGAATCATAATGGATATGACTCAAACACTTTGATATAGATTTACAATCTGTCCCTGCCCCAAATAATTTTTTAGTATTCCCTTTTATGGGAGAGATTTAGACTTTAAGATTTCCATTTTAACAGATATTCAATTGCCATTCTAATGTAACAGAAAAACAACATGTGTGGCAATGCTCTGGTAACACCATACAGTACACCCAGAAATTAATATAAATACTTAAAAATCAGTGTTACCAAAATAATTTAATGATCTTTGAAATGCTTTGAAATTACATTTTACAACCTTCTTTTGTGTGTTACCAAATCAAAGCTCTACTTTCTAAAATAATTTTAACAGTACTTACAGGTTTTAATAGCTATCTTACAAAGTTCTATGTTAATTTTACATAGCAGTTTGCAGTTGTGACATCTTCTTTCTAAAAATACCAAATCCCTCCTCTTTAAAAGTTGCTTGAATATTTATATGTGCAAAGACTTTCATAATTTATATTTTGACACTAAGTCATTATACAACTCACTGAAGAGACTCAATTAATTGGGTAAGAATATGTCTGTAGATTCTCAAATTATTCTAAACATGCTTTAAATATTTTAAATTAGAGTTTCCAATTAAAATTGTACATGTCATATTGTCTTACGCAATTCTACTGTTCATTTTAGAAGATACAGCTTCAGCTGAAAAAGCTGCATTGATGTGAGCTGAGCTCAATTAGTTTCTGATTTTCTGCCAAATTGCCTCATTACCTGTCATACTAGAACACTAGTGACAGTTTCAAAGCTAAATTCTTTACATACACATTAATCTCTTTCTGCAAGAAAGTCTGGTGAATAAAAATAGAAAACTAGGAATGTGATTTACTCAAACTATTGGCTAGCTGGTGAATAATCTAGATTAAAACAAGTAATAAATAGGAATAATTTGTACCCCATTCTCTGATATTTAGATATGTTCCAAGCAAAGCACTTTCTAAATTCCACTTAACAATTTTAGAAAAATTGGTTGTTCAGCAAATTCACAAGGATTTAAACAGAAGTTGAAACTCACAGGTGCAGAATGCCCACAGCTAAAAGTGCTTTTACTCACCTTGTTATTCCATTTGAAAGATGATATAGATGTGAGACATGTCCTCAGCTACGGCATTAAGCTCTCACAAAACAACTGTTGAAAGGTTGACAAGCCTGCAGATCCATTTAAAGTTCAAAATCAAAAAGACTAAGTTGCTCTTAGATATTTTCCTGTTCAGTATGTAAAAGACCACAGTGTTAAATGGGCAGTTTGGCAGACCTACCTTCAGTTCATTTGGGTTTGGCTGAATCAATATAGTAAAAGCATTCCATTAGGAAAACAGGCATCAGCCTGTCTTGGCAATATTCTGTTCTGTGTAACACGTTGTGGATTTCTTGAACAATACTACTTAAAAGATCAGCTTTCTCAGACTCAACCATAAAATTTGATGTGCACTTCACTTTGTTTCCAAAAATATTTCTTTGTTTCTAAGGATATGGGCAGACAGATAAGACAATGTTGGGAATACTGTTAAGATCAGGTTCTTTAAAATTAATAGAGAGATGCTTCTGCCCAAATTAAGGTGCAAATGAGACCACATACCAAAGTCAATAGTACAGATTTTTATTTAACAGTAAATGTGAAGTAGAGAGAGAGATAAAGAAATACGAAAAAGAGAGAAAGGAGGAGAGAAAGAGAGTAAGAGACAGGCAGCTTAAGTAGAATAAGTAGGAAGTGGATTCCAACAGCATCCTATTGATCCTCTTCTTGTGATTTTCTGGTGGTGAGTCTCAGTCTTGTTGAAGTGACAGTTGCAGTCTGGATTCACCCAGGATGGCGATGAAGGAAGTCCCATACAGTGAAGGAAAAAGTCCATTGATGAGAAAGGTCCAGGGTGGAGAGTGAAGACCTTTGGTGAACAAAGAAGTCCATGAAGCTCATGATGATAAGGAAAGTCCCATGTGATGAGGGGAAAAAAACCAAGGGCTGCAGTGAAATCCAAGTGTGGTCTTTCACTAGGTTTAGGCTTAGGCTAGGTGGGAACACCTCCAGTAACTCCCCTGGAGTGAGGAGTTTTACAATGGATGATGTATGACTGGATCACAGGACATTTCAGGAGTCTTTGACACCTTCTAAAACATTACAGCTGCCATTACATTAGCACAGCTGAGCCCATTTATGGCCTGTTCTGGCCCACCAGCAGAGATGAGTGTCTTCAGGTTATGTGATCCTGGTGTTTCCCAGGAGGGGCATTACCACAGCTGAGTCATTTTTGTAGGGAAAAAGAAACACCCAGGACTTGCCTCTTTACATCCAGCTTGTATCCTGAGGTGTCAGATATACAGCCCTGAGCACCTGCTGATTGTTTGAGACATTAGCTCATCTCTCACAGGGGAAGAGTGTGCAAATGAGTCTGTGGGCTATGGCCTCCTCCGGCTTTGTTTACTTCTCCTTAAACCGGAGATGATTAGGCAATCATGCCATCTCAAGTTCCCATCAGAAGGCTTAACTCACAGTCCAGTTCCCTGAAATCCAGGAGGCATATTTGGGTACAGTGGGCTTTGGTGATCTTAACAATGTTTAAGCCATAAATGATCTCAGTATCTCGCAACTATCTCTCTTGGTATTTTTTCAATTTGAATCAATCTCAACTTTTTTTGCTAATCTACGTTTTGCAGGAAGGTATTCCTATCATAGACCTGTTTTAGGGTGAGTCTTGCAAAAATTGTAGAACAGGGGTCTGTCTTATGGAGCAATGATAGAGGGGGATTGATTTCCTAATGTGCATGGCCAGGGAACCAGAATTATAGTATATGAATTACATGTTTACAACATTGTGCATCATGTAGTTTTGAATTACCTCTCTGACCTTTTTATTCTGACTATGCCTATGATGGTTTTAAATCTTTAAACAGATCAGTAAAATAATCAATAATCAAAACTCTTTTAGTGACTTAAAAGAAAAAAAGAAAGCCCCTGTATTTTGTGTCTAGATTGTCATAAGTAAATATCGCACAAGAAAATGTTTTGAGAAATCTTAAGAGTTGCTGCTCAGGCACTGGAGATTAAACCAAAACCCAACCAACCACCAAAACTTCCTCAGGGCAACTGAAAATATTCCCAAATTTTACATATGAAGTTCTGAAATTACACACAGAAGCAAACAATACTACTTCTTCCTATATACTATAGGCATATACTACTTCTTCCTCTATGCCTATATAGGAAATAGAGATCCATAACTTCCTAGCATAAAACCAAAAATCAGAACGTGAATCAGGGCTTCAGAAACAGTGTGAACAGACTGACTTTTTAGGCCAGTATTTATGAGTTCACAATTTTTGGTTATTTTTGTGGATTCTGCTAATGAAAGAGATTACTTGCAACAGCTGTTATCCTTCCCATCATATTTTGTGCAAATATCACAGTTAAACTGAGGGATAATAACCTTATCAACATTATTTGCTGCTACTGTCAAATATTATGGCAACACTTCTAAAACCTTTAAATATTTTTTTTTTCTTGAAGACATCACAATTCAAATATAAATGAAAAACCTATTTCCTTAAAATATTTGTGGTTGAGTTTACCTTGAATACCAGTCAAGTTCTACTCTAAGAACTGATAGTATTTATTCTGCACCAGTCAATGATCTAAGCATCTAATTTCTGAGGATTAGAGCATGATTAAATTGTCAATTTGAAAACAGAAGAAATATTTGGATATATTCTCCTTCCATTCCTAGCTAATATTCTCTCACACCAGTGAGAGACTTAAAGCTTCTTGGCGATGGGGGAGGAATACATCTAGTTTATTTAGTATAGCTGGAGTATGAAATAGCTTTATGAATTTTCACAGTAAAATCCATATCAATTTGGAGTATTAGTGTATTTTGACACAGATGTCTCACAAGCTCTCGTTTATTTTTAAACTTTCATTGATTGTAGTGTCTAACTGGAAGCTTGAAAACAATCATATTCCCAATACCCTTTTGGTCTTTTTCCACTTAGCAGATATTAGACTTTCCTCAACCCTTGTGTTTTGAGTCAACTGATGTTAGAATTGATGTTTTTGATTAAAAAAAAAAAAAACACAAAAAAACAAGCAAGGTATAACACCTATCTTGTCAAATATCTTAGCACATGGAGATCAAACATAGCAGACTAGCTATGGGAACAGCATTTGTTAATTAATTGCTGCTGCAAAGTCAACATGAGGAGTGCCAAGCATTGTGTATTTTATTAGTGTCTGAAAAACTTATGGCTTTGCTTGTCTGTTATTTTGAAGAAATACAATATATTTAGAATTTGGCTGACTTTACCGTAAGAAAAGAACAACTTCAATTTACAATGCCATTTATAATTTTAAAACATGATACACTTGTAAGGTGCTGCAAAAAAAAGTTTTGGGTTTACTCCAAAATCACCACAATTGATTTTGTCATTGAGTGTGTGTATTTATATTTTTTAGATACATACCCACTTTATATACATTAGTTTCTAACAGTCAAAACTATCTATATATTAATGTGTTACACTCAAATCTCATTTTCTTAAGTCCATGATTTGCTTTATAGACCTATCTTAAAATGCATTTTTATCTCCAATTTTATCTTCAAAAAAGGCATGAACTTATATCCTGTCTAATTTGGCTTTATTTTCAAAGTCTTGTTTTATTTTATAGGTCTTATTTTATTTACTTTATGGGTCTTAACTAATGCAATTCTCTTTCAAGAATCAAGACTGGAATCTGGAATTTTAGACCTCTAGCATGTACAGAAGTCTGTATTTCAGCTTGGATGCATATAATCCATATTGAAGGCAATCTGCTGGACCTCATAAATGTAGTAGAACTGGTTAGGAATGTGAAGATCAGGGGAAGTCTTGGTTGCAGTGACCATCAGATGGTGCAGATCAGAATGCTTAGAGAACGTAAAAAGTAGAATCACAGCTCAGGACTTCAGGTGACTTTGGCCTGTTGAAAGACCTGTTTGGGAGGATCTCATGGGATACTGTCCTAGAAAGGAGTACCAAGAGATCTGGCTGATTTTCAAGCATCACCTTTTCCAGGCTCAAGAATGACTTATCCTGATGAACAGAAAATCAAGCAACAGTGGAAAGAGGTCTGTATGGAACCTCAACAACTCCTGAGTATATTCAAACATGAAAAGAGCATACAAGATTGGGAAGAAGGGACAGGTGAAGCAGCAGCAATGTAGAAACACTGTCCAAACATGAAGGGTTAGGTTTAAGAAAACCAAAACCTACCTGGAATTGAAATGAAGTGAAATGATTTGAGCTTCTGCAGGTGTATCAGAAACGAAAAAAAGATTAAGAAAAATGTGGACCTACTGTTAAATGGTCAAGATGCTAACAAAAGATAAGAAAACAGTTAAGGTGTTCTTCCTGAAATTTACTAGTAAGGACTGCCTTTAGAAATTCAGTTCTTTTCAGAACAGTGGGAAAGTCTGAAGTAACGAAGACTCACTCCTAGTAGAGAAATAGCATGTAAGGGAACACTTAGACTACTGGTAACCACAAGCCAATGGAACATAATGGTATGCTACAGCCAGTGCCGAGAGAGCTGGCTGATGTCACTGTAAGGCCAATTTTGCTAATCTTTGAAAGGCTGTGGAAATTGGAAGGTGTTCCCAAGGACTGGGAGAAAGAAAATGTCCCTATTATATTTAGGAGGACAAAACAGGGAATCCAGGAAAGTATGGACTAATCATCCTCAACTCAGTTCATAGGGTGATATTGGAAAAATAACCCTCAAAACCGTATCTGAACACATTAATGACAAGAAGGTGATAAATCCAAGCTAGCATGGATTTAAGGAGAAATCATGCTTGACCAGCATGATACATTGCTACAACATTAATTGATCAATGGAAGGGAGCAGCAGATAACTTAGCATGGCTTTCCACATTGTCTCCNATGAAAGAAAACCCACCAAGAGATCTGAGTGTGAGAAACCATTATTAAAACAAACCCTCCAGAAATACACAAAATGTCTGTTAATCAGATTTTAAGTTAGGAATATAGTTTCAGATGGCTGNCTATAACAAGGGACAATGGCAAAAAATGGAAACACAGGAAATTCCATTTAAGCATAGGAAAAATCTTTTGTAATGGAAGCTTGATCAAACAATGGACCAGGTTGCCAGAAGAGGTTGTGGAGTCTTCATCCTTGGAAATATCTAAAACCTGACTGGATGTGAGTCTGACCAACCTGTTCTAGGCAATTCTGCTTTAAGGAGGGAGGTGTTTTCATGAGGTCTCTTCAAACCTCAACTGTTCTGTGACTTTTCATTCTGTGAATTGGTAGAAAATCTGGATGTGATACCATGTGTCCCACTAAAAGCATGGTACATGCCATACCTGGTTTATGGTGGACATTACGGTGGCCTTACACCTACTTGGGTTAAAATGGCACTGAGGAGAATGATAAAAAAATTATGATATCTAAAAAGGCATTTAGCTCTGTCAAAAAAATAACCCACTTTGCATATACAGTGAAAATAATTTTGAAACATTTCCAGAATAAAAAGCATTCTTTAAAATTTTAATTTCTACTTGTAACAGAAGTTCCATTAATCACATTGAAAAACAAAACTTAAAAATTGATACTTTTCAGATATGGAAGATGCTAACCAGAAAGTGAGAAAGTAAATGAAAGAAAACCCACAAGAAGA
>VWZF01001682.1:1673157-1781345 GCA_013396755.1 Sclerurus mexicanus | reverse complement strand
AAATGAAAGAAAACCCACCAAGAGATCTGAGTGTGAGAAACCATTATTAAAACAAACCCTCCAGAAATACACAAAATGTCTGTTAATCAGATTTTAAGTTAGGAATATAGTTTCAGATGGCTGAAATATTTCTATTTAATATTAGACATTTGCTCAAAAGAATAAAGAAAGAAATGTATGGATCAAGCACAAAAATCAATTAAGCTACCCTGAAAAATTAATATATATCCTGGAGTTACATTATTTCTCTCTTGGTATTTGTCTTCTTATACTGAAATTTTCATTTAATGAAAAGAAAATAAGGAAAAGATTGTTTAAAATACATATTTTACTTCACACTTTCAGTTTGGTTTTCATGTTGTCAGGCAAATGAAACCTTGTTCACTTCTTGTGTGCCTAAAATAGTTTTTTACTTGAGCCAGAAAATAAATAAAAATTACCCACCCCAAACTCACTAAAGCCTTTACAGAATATTTGTGATCACCAGAAGGTGATCAAGAGGCCTGGAATCATCACCTGCTGCCCTACATTATAAGTTGTCACTGGACACAAACAGGGTCAGAAGGTCATTGAGAATATGCAATTGCATTTGCAACCTCTGCAGGAAGTAGAGATTGTGAATATCAACCTCGTACCCCAAGATGACAAGAGAAAGAGGAGTACTACTGCAATGAAGTATAAATTCAGGCTTTTTCTAACAACTTCTGGTGTCTGAACTGTGGCAATTCAGCAAGGTTTTAAGTCAAATATTCTGGGCAAATTTTAACTCCTTTGTTTCTTTAAGGTAATAAACAAACTTCCTGGCTTTAGATAATAAGTTTGTGTACACTTCATGTCCTCAGTAATTGAAAAATATTTTTGAGAAGGACTAGATGATAAAACTCATTGCATTTAATGGTAATGTAATATGTAATGATGGTATATAATATAATATTGTTTTACATCCAAGGAAAATAAATCTTTGCCATTCACTATCAGGAAAGAAGCAATTTCAAATATAGATCACTGCAATTTCTCATTATACTATAAAAGGGGCAGTGTAAAGGAATTAGTAGTCATTGTGATACACTAGTGACTGTTGAAAATAATTAAATATTTTTAAGTTCTCCAGTATTTTAGAACAACAAAGTACATTTATGCCAGGCTTTTCATTTCCTCTCAGTGCACTGGATAGTTAAAAATAGTGAGGGTCTCTTTCTTCCTTCCTCTATCTTCCATGGCATTATAGTAACTCTCCCGAACAAACAACAAAAAATCAAAAGTCACTAGATGGAGAAAGTCATCCCCATCTGTAGGTAGTTCCTTATACGCCATACAGCGATGTAATAATTTTTAAACACCATATTAATTCAACATGATCCTTGAAAGGGCAGAAAATAGTGTGGGAGGTCAGGAACTTAAAAGTAAAAGCAGAAGATGTTTCTTTCACATATGTACTCAAGACTTATACAAACATGTCTGCAGAAAAATCAAAATCATTAGCAAATCAATTTTATGTCTAAGGATACCATTTTTTATTGTGATCAAATGCTTTCTACTAAAATTGAACAGTTGTAATGAAGATCCTGTAAAAAAAATAATAAAAAAAGAAAAGAAAAGGTAAATCCCAAAGTCAAGCAAGAACCCTACAGAGCTTAAAAAATATTTGGTGGTAGCTGTACCCTCAAAAACTCTCAACTCAGTTTTCAATGGGCCCCAAGGTTTTCCTCTGTTTAATGTTATGGTACCTAAAATACATAATTCCTTAGCAATATGGAATTTTCTAAGACACTGAGGAGACTGGCGAGTAAGATATAGTATAAAAGTCCTTTTTAAGGCTTTTTTTGCATACATGTACTTCTGAAGTTATGTCATTGTTTAATTTAAGGGATGGCCAGAAAGAGAACACAAGACGGGGCATGATTATTTAAGGTGATCTTGAGGGCACTCAACTAGCCAAAGTTCTTTGCCCTTGTTTCTTCAGCACTTTCAACATCTACTCTAATGGATTCGAACTCATTTGTAAAACTTGAAAAATGCTGCACTTCAGAGCTGGTTATGAATCATTTTGTATAATGCTTTATGTTGAAAAATAAATTATGCCCTGAATTTTTTTAAAGACAGCAACAGGCAAGGTGTCAGAAAACTCTGGCAAAAGCGAGACAGTAGATATATAGATCTGTGCTGGAGATGATGGTGGTAAACGATGCTGATAAAGACTCATGAACTACAGTACTTTGATAAATGAATCAACATTCTCACTGAATTTTAAGAGACAAGTTTATTTTTTTAAAATTTACAAAAAACATCGTTACTTTCATTATGTACACATCAGACTTCTTTAAAAACATTTTATAGGCAGCATTCTGTTGGAGACATTCCTTTTTATAGTTGAACAAAGTGCTAAAATTCCTGTAACTAGAGTGAAGAAAACATCCCTTCATCATAATTAGGTGAACTTCCACTGTAATTTAACGGTGGCCCATTAAAAGATATTACAGACCTGAGTGGAGGGAAGGAAGGAAGACAAAGGAAGAAATACATGAAACAAAATCAAAAAAATCTGATTGGAAGTAAAATTTAACTAAAATTTGAGAAAAATAAAATTGCTCCCTCTTTGAGTTCTGAAGCCAAAAATGCAGTATTTGTTAGTGTGTTAAAATGTGATTCTTTCTTTCCTCCAGACTTTCAATGTAAAGGTGGGAGTAGTAAACACTGCTTCACTTTTCAAAAATAGTATAATGTTAAAACCCAGTGATTTTGACTTATTGCTCAGAAGCAATTGTTTTTCTGAATAATGATTAAAGCCTTGACCACTATACTATGTTACTTTTTCATATCACAACATTGTTGCTATTATTAGAATACTTTCAGCAACTTTCACTGATTTTAGGGGGAGATGCTACCTGCTTAACACTTCTAAACGTGAGCGCATTTTTCCTGGCATACAAACCTAAATGTAGGAATTTAGGCTTAACCATGTGGTTTGTTTTTTGGTTTTTTTTTTTTTTTAAATGACTTCTCCATAATCCAAATTTCATTGTTCACCTACCACAGTGCAAAAACCAGCATATGTCCCACTCCCAGCACTGCTTCCATTATAACCAGCCATGTACTTTTAACTGGACAGATTGTGCCTTTGTTAACACAGAACTTGCCTTGTGATGGCATGAATTTTCCAAATAAGCATGACCAGATTTTATTTCTGGTGCATTTCTTTATTTTCATGGTGCATTTCTGACATGCATGTTTCAAAGAAGTGATAATTCATAACTGTGAAAAAAAGTCAGTGAAAGTCAAAATCATATAACTAAAGGGTCAGACAAAATGCCCATTTTACAAAGCAGGTTAACCTACTAAATTTAGTCACAGTGTGATCCTGCAACAGGGAAATTATATTGTTATGCTTTGAGAATGTTTTTAAATCCCTGATTATAACATGTAATAAAATCACATACACACAAAGCAAAAAAAGAAAGTTTTCTTGCAATAAATACTCATCAACCAAAGCATGAAATAAGAAAATGCAGTCTTGTGGTCCAAATAATATAGTGCTCTGAAAACTGGCTGCAGGCTTTGCTGACTACAGGAGCCTCATCAGGCTTTGTCTGAACTTGTCCTCGCCTGCCTATACCCCTGCTTGAGCTTGTTTAGCTGTGATCAAAATTATCAGTCACCAAGTGGCTGTTACCCACTTTGAGTCAGCTTTTGCTTCACTTTGCACAATTATGATGTGGACGCCCAGTGTTATGAGTATTTTGTAATTAGCGGGTAGTACTATCAAGTACTATCAAGACCTTATTCTGTGTAGACCCTCTATGGCCTTTCATGAAAATGTTGGCTTGAGGAATACAAACATTGGATGGTAGCAAATGCCTTGAAGACACAGATTGAAACCAAAAAATTACAGATAACTCAATAGTCAGTTTCTGGTTATTACGGAAATAAACCCCTGGGAGATAAGAAAAAGTTTCAGGGGTAACAAGCAGAACAAAGAGCAAGAGCCCAAGTATGTAAAACACAGCACATACATAGAGTAAGTAAGAGCATGCAAACAAAAACATAATGCCCCCAGAATGGACCTGAAGAGAAGGAGAAACCATATTCGTAAATATTATAACTCCTTGAGGGAAGGAACCTCCCCACTATGAGATTCATACTTCTCCTGCTGGAGGACTGGGGATGGTGACAACTCAGCACAACGCTTTCCTCTAAGACTTAGGGTGGCCCTGGTCTGGTGAATACAGCACCAGGGGCAAAGGCAGACACTACAAAGGGTTTATTAGCCTTAAGCAAACCTAATTCAAAATACAGGCATTCCTATCATCATAAAGGGACTAATAATAAGGCTTTGAACATTTAAATATTAAAAAATATCAATATTATTTAGAATATTAATATTATTTAAATTATTAATGAATATTTTTTTAAATATTTAAATATTTATTTTTAAAAATTAAAGCAGTCTTTGAAGAAATTTTTAAGACTTGAGCAGGTAATAAATTCTCTGCTTTGTACAGAGGGTGTGCTTTGGCCTCACAGAAACTGCAACAGGTTAAGTGCAGCAGTCTGATGGAGAATTCACACAACGTAGTCTTGGGAGACAACCAATCGGTCATGGTGCTGTCAGAAACAAATTTTATAAGAAAAGAAGTATCAGGATGTGGACAAAGGTACAGAAGTGAGGAAAGAACTGTCCTAACTGCAAAGATGTGTCACCTGTGAGAGGCTCATGCTTTTAACACTAAAGAGGAATATCATAATAGGAACACAAACGAAGCAAAATCCAAACAAAACCAATAACACAGAAAAGAGTGAAGTAAGCTTTTACTATTTACAGACTGCTGGAAGGAAGTGTTAAGCTCTGCAAGTAATGCATATGATATAATCAGATTGTATCAGTGAAAACAGAATTTTATATAAACAATAGAAAGCTAGCAGAGTATGAAGATTATAGGGTGAAAATACACTCATTAAAATATCAAGACTGCAACAACTATGATTCTATGTACAACATTTCCTATTACTATAAGGAAACACTATGCAACGCATCAACAGAAAGCAGTTCTTGGCAGAAGTAAATTATAATGAAATGTGAAAATTTTTAGACACTTTGATGACCAAATCTCAAACTGCAATATTGATTAAAAGCAATGTGCCTGGGATATCAGGAGGTATGAATGACTACTGCAGAAGCTAGAATGATTGCTAGTCCCATTTTGCATGTGTGTTACAGAATTAGAATTGGGGGGATGGGGCGACAGCAAGAGGATAATGTTAGACTATTGCCTCATATTTAGGCAATATTTTTAGGATTTAAATCCCACCCTATGTCTGAAATAAGCAAGTCCCTTCAGGGGGAAGGACTTTAATTTTGCTTTGCTTTGCTTTTCACTTCTTGTTTAGATATGCATTATGGCTCCATTTCTTCCTGACAGACACTCCTGACAGCTTACACAGTTTTCTGAGTTGTTCTTACAACCATCAGTGAACTAGAGATGCACTTTCTGAAACAGACACACGACTCTGAAAATAGGTCCTCCAGACACTAAGAACAAGAAAGGGAAAAGCAAACCTGTTTTCAGCTTTAATTTGTTTCGCTCAATTGAAATACATGATAGAATGAGAAAGAAAAGATAGCATAAGAATCAAATGTCAAAACCCTATGAAACAAAATAGCTCAGGCATGTATATCAACACTCCCTTGGCTAGTTTACCAATTCAAAACTGGGGCTGCAAGCAAGAATGCTTCTGTAAAAAGAAGTTGAAGAAATAAACTGAAAAATATAGAGGTTTTGAAATGCAGCTAAGTTACAGTTGCTTCATTACCTGTGCTGTTAATCACTGTCTAGTTACATATAGTGCTGCTTTGACAATAACAATTCTTATCTCCATTTTGAGAGTGATAGAAGTAAACATTGTTAGTTGACTATATTATTATATCACCTTATATCACTTTGACTGGATTGCAGAACTTGGTAATATATAAGTAATTTTCTTTTTCCAGGTAGAATAATGTAGTACCTTTCAATGACTCCACAGTTTAACTGTTAAATTATGTGCCATAAAATAAGCATAACTTGTAATTTATTTCTGAATATTATTAAGTATGTTCTTAGGTTACTGACAGCTACAGTCCACAAATTGTGTAACAGTATGAAACATATTGCAGTCATTTTCTCAAGTCTTTTCTGCTAGCATTTACTATATGACATCTTGAAAATGGTGTACCAGAAAGTTGAACATGAAATAACAGAAAGTTCCAAGACACACCTATAACTGAGGATAGCAGAGTCTTTCAAAAAGAAACCCTCATTGTACAATATAAAGAACAGCCAAGGGGGGATTCTTTAAGGAAAAATAAAATTGAAATCTTGTACCTTGACTTGGGGAGGAAAGAAGATGTGGGAAGGTGTTAGAAAAGAGCAGTTGAGGTACAATTCCTCTGAAGAGGCTAGAGGTTTTATGTGTCCTGCCAAGTTTCCTGCTTCAGTGGGACTCAATAGGAATCACAGAATCATTTACGTTGGAAAAGACCAGATCATCAAGTTCAACCACAAACCTAACATTGCCAAGCCCACAAT
Organism: Sclerurus mexicanus; assembly: GCA_013396755.1. Lineage (NCBI taxonomy): Eukaryota > Metazoa > Chordata > Aves > Passeriformes > Furnariidae > Sclerurus > Sclerurus mexicanus. The sequence goes on along the minus strand of VWZF01001682.1, from coordinate 1,774,782 downwards.
TAAACCATGTCCCTAAGTGTCTCATGTCTACATATTTTTCAAATACCTTCAGGGACAGTGACTCACTCACTTCCCTAGGCAGCCTGGTCCAGAGCTTGACAACTCTTTCCAGTGTAGAAAGGACAAAAGGGCCAGGAGATTTATGCACTTTTCCCCCTGGAATATTCAGCAGCTCTCAAACCAGTTTGTTCCCTAACACTTGCTGGAACTCAGGCACATGACGAGATTCAGATATGACTATGTGAAAAAGTACACATCCTGAATCCCAAAGATAGGAGGGACAGTGGCAATAGACACAGAGAGAGGGAGAGAGATTAAATAAGCAAAACCCCAAGAAGAGAAGATCAGCAATGTACTGTTGCTTGCTGACAGAGACTGCTACTTGTTTTCTCCCAATGCATTGTAGAAATTTAAATTTTAATCTCTCAGCCGGCATGATGAATGCCAAGATGAAAAGGCAGAATAGATTCCTGTCATTTGTTGTTGTTGGACAAGTGAGGTTAGCAGGAGAATTTCCATTGTCAATTCCTGTTCCTTGGTAGAGAATGTATGTAAATCCAGCTGATGAGACTAAGTTGCCAGAAGCAGCTATTTAAAAAAAAAATAAAAAAAAAATCCAAAGTCCCTCAAATAGAAAAAGCAGCAGCAGATTTGGGATTTATTCTTACTTTATAAAATTTTAAAAGAAGAAGTAATTTTCATACTAAAAGCCTTATTTCATAGATAAGGAATGAAAAAAACATTTACAAATTTTTATACAGTTCTCAGTGTCAGTATGATGCTAGACTGCGCAAAGTTCAGATAGCAAAAGCAAATAAAACCTGAATATTTCTTCTTTCTGAATGAGTCAGGATAAAACAATTTAACTGTACATATTTGGACTGATGATACTGAATCACTGTAGTGATATACTGTAGTGTCCATGTGCAATGACACCACAAATAATATATAATTGATTTTTTGTAAATCTGGATGTTTTTAATAGGATTGAATATCCAAAGACAGGCCAAGGGAAGTTCTATATCTCTCAACTAATCAGTGAAAATTTACGTAATTTAGTATATACTTAATGTAAAATGCATATTGAATCCATACACATGGCAATAGATTTGAAGTCTGAATCTGTTAGTTAAATTCTATTTGGCTAAATTCTCCAAATTTAATAACTAAGCCCAAACCAGTTCCTTCTCTTTTGTTTACTGTGCCTGGAATTTTGACTCAACAGGACAGGAAGAAACTATTGTTGGCTAATATAACTCTCTCCTAATGAGTATGGCTCTCACTAGATGGAAGGGAACAATTTACATTTGTGTGGACACTTGATTCTGCTAACATTATTGGAAATATATCATATTCTGTTCACAAAGGAATTCATAAAAAGAATCTTTTCTTGTAATATTTTGAAACCAAAAGAGCTACTAATAAAACCTGCAAGGGTCCTGATACAGTCAGTTATAGGATTCTGGATTACAGTAACTAAAATGCATATTAGTTGTGCCCTTCAGGGAAAAATCAGCTATTACATTTTTAAAAAGGTAACCTCAGTTCTATATACTAAAGAAAGAAACAAGAACAAGGTTTAATCACTTGAATCACTTAGCAGCATTAGTCCTAAAGCCTGAGAGAATTAGAAATCTTCACTTCACTATAATTTTCACCATACCCTAGGATTTCCTTATATAACTATAACTTAAACTATAGGTAAACATCTGTTCCATACATTCCTGACTGTGGATCTAATACAGAGGTGCCTAACCCTTTTTGTGCACTACAATGCACTAGAATGTAGGTGCCTACTGCTGGTTCTGAATATTACGTCTTGCAATGGTTAAATGTGTTTATGGATCTTGCCTGAAGTCATTTTGTCTGGTGGATGACATCATCTCCTTAGGCACATTGATTGTTCTTGAAACTAGGCTCCCAAATTATTTCAGTCCTTTGAAAACCACTACGTAGGTCTGTCAAGGGCTTTCATGGACTCTGTATCTCTTTTCATCACAACAGCTATTTCTGTCACATAGCTGAAAACGGCAGTGGTGGGACCCATATCTTTTTCTCCTATTAAAAACATACCTGTTTGGCAAATGAGGTTTTAATCAAAATGGGTGATACATGTTTGAATTCACAGTTCAAGGCAGTAGGCAGTTCACAATTTAATATATGTACCTTTAAGGAGAAAAAAAACTTAGGCAATAAGCCATGTCATAAATAAATACTTAGCATACATGCCCTCAAGGCACTTCCATCACATTTTACCAGGAAGAGCAATACATAACACGTTCAATATAGAGAGGATTGGCCTAAATCAGAACACACTTCATTGCTCAACTGTGCTACAGAAAATAGTACCTTTTTTCTTTTTTTTCAATTTTTTACTGAAATTCAGGAAAAAAAATTCTTCACCAGTTTTTTTGGGTTTTTTTGAGAGGTAAAAAAACCTCTTCCAAATGGCTTTATATATTGAAATGGCTACAAGCTGCCTCACTGTACTAATGGAATTCAGAAGTACAGAGAGTTATCTTCTCTGGAAATAATTGCTCTCAGGATTAAAATAGAATCCCTGAAAAAAGCCAGAGCAATAAAATTTATTCATTTTACTTTAAAAAATCTCTAAAACTTTGCATGCCCCAGAATTACAGAAGGGGAAAAAAACCACATTGCTATAACCACCTTTACAAAATATAATGTGCCCATCCTTGCATTCCATGCATTCATGAGATAATATAAGAGAAAATAAGGTAATACTTGCCTTTTCCTTCCCTGTCTTTGGTTTATAGCACTGCTGTCAATACTAGTCATGCTCAAGAAAGAATACTGAGTGCAAAATTGTGTTTAACTCTCTTTTAAGCATCTCACGTCAGCCTTGAAAGGCTCTCTTCCTTTTATCTCTTGTTCTCATTTCCTATCATGTATGTGTTGTATCCATGTGTTCATTTATTTGTGTGGGGAAATATATTTATGTGTGTCAAGACTTAACCAGATGGAATAAACTAATTTTCATCCGAAGACTTCACAGAAGAAGTATTCACTTAAAATATTCCCCAAAATAAACCTCATACTTGGGAATTAATACTATGTACAAATTAAAGTCATTCCTTAGATATACAGAGTAGTGAGGATTGATGGCCATTTTTCTATCCCAATTAGAATAATTTATAATATACAGTACATCCTGTCAGATACAATGTGCTGACATCTTTACATGAAAGGACAAAAAGAGTAATACATAACAATAAACTCCCAGGACAGCATCAATTAACACTGCCAGACTAAGCAGTTCTTCTTACTTATCTTACTAGAGTGGCTTATTTAATAAACAAAACAAGACTTCTCAAGAGGATTGTAATGTCATTAGTTTTATTCTTCCCTTAACCTCCTATGCTGAATAGGACTCTTTTTTTTCATAGTTAGATGTACCTGTCAGAAATATGACATGTATTTTCTCATCCTCATATTTTATGTCCTTCAATGATGATTCTCCTGGGCACCTGCAGTGGCATTCAAACAGGACCTTGCAGAATGGCACCCTGTCTTTTTTTGTCCTTTGCACTTTTTTTTTTTTTTAAACTGTTCCATATTTTTCACTGCTAAAGTTTGGGGGGTTTATTTTTTTTTCCTACTTTTACTGAAATATTTTCCCATAGCCAATACTATTTAAATCATGGATGATCAAAGTCTATCTGAGGTACTTGGGAAAGCAACAAATTACATCTATTATATTACTATATAAAGACAAGACCTGAAAAGAAAAAGTGAAAAATGGAACAAACTTGGCAACACATCTGCACACATAAAAAAATCTGCCATTTTTTAGTATGATTTCCTTCATAATTTCCAAAGTAAAATGAACTACTGAAAATTTGGAGTTTTTTTATGAATCTAAGCATTGCAGGTGTATTGGAAGAATACAAAGAGAGGGTTGAGTAACACACTGAGGCATAATGTGAATAGCTTCCCATGTCTCACAAGGCACTAAGATTTCCATCAAGAAGAAAAAATTAATTTCTAAAAGATTTCTTGAAATAAAGTCTAAAAAAACCAACCAACCTACCAAAAAAAAAAAAAATTAATAAGAGTACCAAAGCCAGAATAGTGAAAAGCTAAATATTTCAGGCATTCTTCTAGGACATAAGACCAGACTTGAAGTCCTTGGTCTGTCAGACCTCTTTCTGGGAACACAGCATGATCTGAGATGAGCCTCTGACTTTTTCTCTCAGCTTAGATATTCCACCTGAATGTTTTTATCCCATCAAAGTCCAGTACTCAGATAACATCTGGCACAACCCCCAAAAGCTTGTGGAACTTTCTCAGAATTTCTCCCTCTCCTCCATTAAGATCTATAATTCATAAGCTATGCTTTCGGAGGCCAAAGTAATTAGGGGACTTTTTTCTTTTTTAAGACAATGTAGAAAAGTATGGCTAAATATTAATTGCTACATGATCTCCTATCCTACGTCAGTATATGCATTAAAGCACAGGCATAAATGACATGTGACAATCTTTTAAAGTACCCAGTGATTTAAAGTAAAGTAGGCACAGATATGATGACTGGAACAATAAATTACTGCTCTTGCTTTCTTCTGGTTACCAAATCCAAGTTTAGGGCAGACCACAGTGTCCTTGTCATCTGCTCTAACCTGATGACTTAAAAATAACAATTTCAGTGAAACCTTGTCTCCCGCTACCTGTGTCCTTGCGAGAATGTTTTCTATAAGGGTGGACAGAACAGTTTAAAAGTCAACTATTGCTACAGGAGACATAGCTGAAGAACAATGAAGTACCACAAACAACAGTCTGGGCACAATATGACACTGAGTTTTTCCCCCAATTGAAAGTAAAACAAATGTATTCTAAAACCGAAGAACTCTCAAAATAAATTAAATCTTTGAAACTAAAGTCGAACCTATATTTTTTAAGAGAAATGAATGAAAGTTATACCAAGTGAAAAATAAAAAAGGTGAAGTTAGGAAGGTTTAATATTGAAAAAAAGAGCATGTTAACCAAGTTTAATGTTCTAGTAGCCTAACAGTCTTCTAATCTTGAACAAAATAAAATATGGTAAAAGTGTTACAACATTTTAATATTTTACTTTCACACACAAATTCTTGTTTTCTTTCATTACCAAATTAAGAAAACTTACCCTTTCAAGCAAGAGTAAAGTGAAAATTTGTCTTTTATATACAAACAGCTTCACAAACAGGAAGTCAAAGTCTATGTTGATTAATGTCACCTGTAATTCTCTGTTATCAGCCAGATAGTCAGAAAGAATTAAAATTCTCCATTTTCTCTTCTAAATCATAAACGAGAAGGAATGCTCAATTGAAGCAATATTTTTAAGGAGGTCCTTACCTTTGAAGTCTTTTGCAGTTCCTTTTGCCAATCTGTTGAAATTGAATATATACCTGTTCAAAGAAGATAAGGTATTATTAGAGATATCTGAGAATGCACACCCTGAGTAAACCACATTCATTAGTTAGTTTAATATATATAGATTAATCTTAATTATGTTCCCCTCCGTGTATTTCTATGATCCTCATCAAGGAAACTGCAGGGTTCATGAAATGTGATATGCTCTTAGAACTGCCAAAACGTTAAAGGAAATTATGCTCAATGTGATTTGGGTAGCTCCTAAGTGCTGACCTCACATTTGTTTTTGCATTTATGAGCAAAATACATTTATAAGTATATATTTCAGTATTATCCCATGTGGTGGCTACAGAATTTTCAACAATATCTGGAATCCAAGTGACTATGCCTACAGAGAATTTTGTAGTCCAGTATTCTCTCATACCTTGTTCCTTTCCTATTCACCTGCTGTCTCTTGTTTAGCACTTCTGGTTTAAGTTTCAGTGGGTCAGAACCACTTTTTTATTTCTCCAACTGAACAATGTCATACACAACGTAAGTCTGACTCAGAGGTGTTATGACACTAAATATGTAAAAATAAATGCTCCACACAACTTAGCATTTGGTAGTGTTGTATGGCATACAAAAAGACTTAAGTATTTACTGATAGTTCATATTTCCTATTTACTGATCTACTCTAAAAAGCTCATTAAATTTTCTGCATCAAGTAAATGAATCTTAATTTAGAGACTCAGGAAACAAACAAAGGAACAAATCTGTTTCCAGAGCTCTAGGACTAAAATGAACTTACTTCTCATTCTTTTCATGACTTCAGTAATCACAGAATATATATTTCTCAAAAATCTTGCCTTATTTCCTGTTAGGTTGCAGCATTTGGAGGCATATCCCGATAGAGTGGAAGTCTCATAAATGCATCTTTATGATAAGAGCACACAAAATTTACTGTCTCACTTCAGTGCATCTGTTGTTTTTCATTTATTTTCATCACTTTAAAAGCACTAAAATGATAACTGAAACTTTCCTTTTGCCTTCAATGAGAAAACAGGAAATAATACTCCCAAGATTGCATATGTGTATGATAGCAATGTTTCACTCTATTCACTGGTTTCTTTTCTGCCATTAACAAAGTTTTTAATGACATTGTTCCCAGAGTTTAATTGCAGAAAAAAGCAAAGTACTTGAATGGGAACGTACAAGCAGGTGTGAGGGAAAAAAGAATTATTTGTAAATATAAGGAAAGGACAAAGTTTTTCACTCTTTCCTACACTATTTATAACTGATTGTAAGAGCCATGATGCCTTCATATATATGCTATAAAACAAATTGCAGTTAAGTATATTTTATGTTTAAAGCTTCTTTCAAAAATAAGTTAGTAATCTTCAGTAAAGAAATTATGATGTCGTAAAAATAGGGTAGATTTACAAAATTACTTTGTGTCAGTATGTCACCATGATAATGTGAAATACCAAGAAATATAAGAAAAATAAGAAAAAAGAGTTTAGTTTCACTTAAAGTACTGTATAATAACTGGAATGCCATGAAAAGATGTATTGCAGGTTCCCACTTCTGTTCAGAAAGCTTGAAAACCTATTTCAGCAGGATGAAGAACATTACAACCTGTTTATTACTTAATACAGCTTTTGTCCTTAATACAGCTTTTGTCCCTTATCTTTGAAGTATCCATGACTTTAGGACTGTCTATAATTTTTTGTTGCAATAACATTCTTATCTGAATACTCCAAAATAACCAGAAAATACTGAGCTGAAACTTGAAATATGCACAATGAAGACAAGTATTAGAATTTTGGGTTGAAGTATAAGCATAATTTTGAAGGAGATTAGCTATCCCAAGCTGATCAAGTAACAAATAGCCAGGTATTTCTAAATCATCAACCTTCAAAACCAAATGTTTACAGAAATACAAAAGTGGAAATTTACAGATTATGCATATTTCATGAATTTTAAAAATTTACTATTGAAAAAAACATGTACTTGTTTATGGACTAAAATCAGTGAGCTTTTAGCCTTATGAATTTTTCTTGTGTTAGAAATGATAACATGAAATGGCTTCTGAGTAGATAATTGCTTGTTTTCGGGATTGGAGAATAGATAAAACGCTAATTTTGGGGATTGCAGAATAGCTAGCTACACATATTCTCGGCTGGAAACAAAAGTATTCTGTCCAAAAAGTTAGTGCTAAAATAGTACATTGTATTCTGAAGGATAAGAATGATAAGAATGACAAAATCATATAAGCATAAAAGACAAAAATCATATACGGTGAAAAACAGACTGGTAAATTCACACTTTCAGGGGACATTTTCTTATTACACAGGAAGAAAGTATTTTTAATAGAAGTTCTCTTTTTGTTCAATAGCATATTAAAAGCACAATAAATTCCATTTATTTTTTCAACTTTTTGCCTGCTATTTCTTTTACTATTTGGTACTGCCATTGATGTACTTCCATTGGGGGGGTATTGAGGTTTATTTTATAGTGAAAGGAATGGACACTTCTATTGTAAATAGTGCCTTATCTTTTGCCATTCTTACTGTAAGGAAATATGACTGTCCCAAGCTTGGGCATGTGTTTTTGATTGTGTGAGCCTTCTCATCACACAAGAATGTGCTGCTAGGTAAATACAGAGCTGACAGATTCTTGTATTATCTAAAGTGATTAATAACTATAATTATAGGTGGCAAACACCTGTTCTGACATTATTCTATTGAAAAAGATGTTCACAGAACTGAGGGCCAGTGTAGATCTCAAGGTTGCTGAATTAAGTATTGATGCTGAAAAATCTCAGTATGAAAGGAACTGCTAAGAGAGTTTGTTCTTTTAGCAGCAAAGGTATTCAAGCAGCACCGGAAAGCTAGCCGACTATCGTTGGACAAACTAGCTTCGAATCAACAGTGCAAAATGAGCCATTTTATACATTTCACTACATGATTACAACATACAATTTTGCATAGTAATAAGATTACAACATCTGATTATGCATATTAATGAGTAGGTGGAGACTAGGCAGAGTCTGGACGGAGCCTTCCAGAATCTTCTTTTGGCATCAGGATTAGGTGGTCGTTTCTGGTCTTCGGCCTCACTCTAGGGGTCTTTAACTCTTCTGCACCTTGACCTCTTCAGCCTTCATTTTTCATGACCTAGTCACTGAAGCTTACACAAACTACTGGCTTAAGGCCATTTTGCTCTATTAAAATGTCTATATTGTCATGATTAACAGCACTAGGTTCTTTGTATATAGTTTTCTAAGATCAGGTCCAGTGATTTGAATGGAACACAACTCTATATTCTCTGATAAAACTCAAGCAAGGCAGGTGCTGAACAGCTTCTAGTGATCCGGTTAACCATTTCTGGGGTTTATCCTTGTTTCAGTGTGTTACTGTGGTAGCCACTCAGTGTAAACTGTATGAGAGCAGAGTGAACAAAAGGATCTTTCTAAAAACATTACTGTGTTCTTCTGTCCTTAAACATTTGGATGAGTTTTTGAAGTGTTATTTCAGAATGTGTTGATCTATATTACTCTTGTCAAATATATTCATTCTACATACTGTGAAATGTGAAGTATTCTAATATATTTCAGAAAGCAGATTTTCTATCATATCTCATTAAACATCCAGGAATTCAGGAAATTTTAGGGTAAAATGCAACTGCTACTGCCTGGATGGAACACAGTTGGCTGCTCCAACAACAGTAAGAACCTGCTAAGTGGCATGAAAGGGAGGGTGGGGTGGGATGGAGGCACCGCAGCCAGGCTCTGTGGAAATCCTTGCAGGCAGGGGGACTCTGCTGGCAAACTGTATAGCCCCTGTCAACCAGTGGAGAGAGGAGATGTCCTCCTGCTGCGTCAACCACTGTGGCAAAATAGTCCACCTCACATGAACTTGGTTAATTAAAGCCTAATTGTAATATTAACACACACCTCCATCCCAAAGTTACCTGCCTCCAAGGTATGACCACCCCCCACCAGGCAGGCACTCTATATTTTTTGGACTGTGCCTTTAAAAGCAAAGCAAGAGAATTTTACATCAACCAGTAACAAAGGTATTTATGACTAAAGTCAGGCAAGCTCCATCTAAACATAAAGAAATTGTATAAAAGTAAGTCAAGAATGGGGAAAAAGTTAGGGAAGACTCCATTGTATCTGCAGGGATCAGTTGACGGGCTGAACATCTCTTCTGCCCCCACAGGGATGCCTTTGGGTAACAACTGCACTGAATACTTTTACTGGGCCTTAGAGCTTGTCTGTATATGGCTTTGAATATGTTTTTGCAGTCAGACACTATCACCAGCAACCTTCAAACCTCAATCTATCAGAATTTTCTCAAAATAAAGAGTGTTATTCCATAACCTGTTAATGTATTGTCCTTCATAGGCACTGGCAGCCATTGGCAGTGGGTAACGAATAAAGTGGGAAGATCCACTGAGTGGTCTCCCTTATGCTGTTGGTGTATTTCTCTAAATAAGTCAGTTGAACCACCCTCCAGTCCAGCAGGACTGTTCAGTGAGGGGTCCCCATAATGGGATTTTGATAGACTGGTTGAGCACAAGGGACTTGGCTTTCTTGGGGCATTGACAGACAAATAAAACACTAAAGGTCGAGGAAAACGTGCCACACTAAGGGTCAAGGAAATCTCCCCTTTTCACATAGCTTTGAACTACAGTTCTGATAAATACATAGTTGGGTGCTGATTTTTTTAACTGTTAAGAGTGCATCCCAGGGTCTGTTTGGGTAGGTGATTGTGATACAGCATAATCTGACCTCTGTCAGTGTCTTTACTTCAACATGTATTTGACTATATGAGCATTTTCACTGTGTATGCTGCAATTCTGATAATTTATCAGTGATTCATAGAATAGTTTGGGTAATTTTAGCTCTTGTTTTTTCTCTGTTTTTGCATAAGCTTTCTCATTTTTCTGCCTTAAATGCACGTATGACATAAGATATTATTCTAAACATTATGACGTCTAGAATATGTTTTAAAAATTAAAAATACAATGAATAGTGATAAGACATATTAGTATGACCTGCAATCATAAACATCAATTTTAGATGCAGCAGAAGATCACTCACTTTCGAAGTCCAATAAGGTATTTAATATTTGGAATGATCTTGCTATCTAAAATGAAGAGTGTCAAATAAATATAATAGTAGTTGCAAAAACAATTTTACAATCATGAGATAATACTTGTGAATATAAGTAATATTTCTAAATATTGTCTTCCTAAGGAAAAAAAAAATGGTATGCATATGTTTCAGTTAGGAGAAAAGGAGTTCTTCAGGCTACTCCCTAGAACTATCACTATTGTTCTGCTCTTACACAGTGTTACTAGAGTGGATGAAACAAGCAGAATGCCCTTAAAAACTCATAGTTTACATAATAGCATACAACACATTTAAAGATGAGAGCTAAATAATTGTCAATAATTTAAAACAAATACAGTTTACCTTCATAAAAATTTTAAAGAAATTTAGATCCTGACAACCATTCACCTTTTCTTATTTTTTTTGAGAAGATTAGAAATAAAATTGATAATAGGAGTACAAGCACCATAATTTGGATTTACATAAAGCCTTTGATAGTGTCTCAAATGATAATCTTCATCTTAAACTGAAAGCAGCAAAGATTCAGGTTAAACATGGGAACAGATAAAGAACTGATTAAAGTAAAGTGATTAGAAAGTAAAGTGTTGAAAAGGGCCACAGGGGAGTCAATTCTCAGATCTTCATTGCTTCTAATCTACATAAATTACCCAGACAGAGAAAGTAGCTGTAGAATTGCCAAATGCACTGATGACTTACAACTGAAATGAAGTAGTAAGTGGAAAGCAAAAGAATTAAATGATAATTCCCCTTGGAAAATGGTTTACATATTAAATGGAAAACAAAATTTAAGAATGATAAATATAACATACAAAACATTCCCTGTTTTTCCTTAGAGAAGCGCTAGAAGCCTACTTGTAAATGTTACACAAACTTAAGGGAACCTTTCTGAACCTGTGTAGATTATTGAAAAACTAAGAGAATGGGAAGCAATTCCCGGATACTGCAGCTCTAGACTGGGGGCAGGGGCGAAGGCAGAGGGGGAAGCTATCAGTTCAGAAGAAACCCTATGATCATAACACTTGCAGTGGTAAAATAATAACTAATATTCAATCCTTTTCTATTCACAGTCTCAAAACAAAGAAAACACCAAAAAGGCACTCACCCTCCCACCACCTGCCTTACATGAACATTACCAAAAGACTTCCAGTAAGGAAAAACAAAATATTACTCAACACAATGAAAAATAATGAATAAACCCAATAAGGTTAGGGCTTTTTTTCTGTTTGGTTTTGATCTTTTGTTTGGTGGGTTTTGGTTCAGTTTGGTGGTTTGTTTGTTTTGGGGGTTTTTTTGTTTGTTTGGGTGTTTTGGTTTGTTTTTTTTTTTGGTGTTTTTTTTTTAGCTAACACATAGTAACGTAGTATAGAAATGTTGAGCATCAGACTTACAGGAAAACATCTATCTATACATTACTGATAGCATAAATATAACCTAGTCAAAATGCATGAAACATTTAAGAAAATATGTTAGAGATGATGAATGACTAAAAGGTATCTCACAAGAAGCCAAGTACAATGATGCTCACTGTCACTGTAATTTGACTAATGAACAAAAATAGTGCTGTAATCATGTTACTTATATCCTTTCGAAACCTTTGAAATCACTACTCGTATGACAGAAGCATAAGACAATGAAGAAAATATTAGTTTCAAAAATCTAAATATATGGGTCATTACATTTTATTTTTTTTCCTGTAACTGATACTCCAATCTTGACTCAGTGTAATACTTTGCCTCCATCCATATCTCCCTCTGAAAGTCATACTATTTGATCTAAGTTTGTACAAAAAAAACTGTCAGAAAAAAAATTGACTGCAACAGAAATGGCCATGCTCAAAGAAGAAAACAAATAAAACAGGAAGAAAAATTATGTGTAATACAGCTATATAACTGCATGTACATATGGTCCTCAAGACAGCTGCATAAAGATAATGGAAGCATAAGGGTTTATAGTGTTGATGAAATTGCATTCCTGTGTCCATTTGAATGGTAGCTGAAGTGGTAATTTTAAGTCCAGCACCTGCAAAGCATTTTCGTACACTACACATAAGAAATTATGATCAAGAGATGTTTGTACCAGGACATACAGCTAAGAATTGTGGGAAATGAATTTGCATGTAGGGACAAATGAAGAGAAAGTCATAGAAGGAAATTTTTATTGCCACACATAGTTTATTGCCACACATATAGTTTTTCAATATTTGGTTAATGAATTTACTATCTCTCTCTTAGTGCCCACCATTTTACAAATACTTGTAGTTTGATAGACAGCTTGATATCAAATACAGAAGGTTTCTATCTTTAACATTCCATTGCTAATACTTGGTTTGCTTTTTAAAGGTCATTAATATTTTTGATTACACTAATTTGAAAGCTGCTTGAATAACACAGAAAATTAATGTAAAATGAACATCTGTGTAGACTGACAATGCACATAATTGCTATGGTCTTCAGAGAGGACTCCTGGCTGTTTTTCCCATTGATCAATTCAGCATAACAGGAGCAAAAAGCCCAAATAGAAATTTTCAATTATTCTTTTATGTTCTAGGAAAGAGAAAAAGTTTGATAATCTTCCCTTCACTTTTATCAGTGACATCCAGCAATCAGCTTCCTGGAGAAAAGTAGGGGCTGCTTAGATTACAAAAGCAAGTCTGTTCATTCTTTTTGTACTTATGCTAAGAAACAAATAGTATGGTCTGATAACAAATGGCGTAATAAATTTTATGAATCTAGTCTAGTATTTGTAATTCTTTAAGAAGCTAAGCATTGAAGAATTCTCTTTTCATTTTTAATTTGGCCCAATGATAAGAACTTCATCTACAGATATACTTCTTTAAAGAAAAAAAATAGATGGCCTTGTAAGACCATCAAAACCAACAAGCTCTTTTAACATCATCTGGTGATATTCCTGGTCTTGAAGGTAAAAGCAGTGAATTGCTCTAAAGAACCAAGGTTAAATGCTAAACTCACCACCTGCATGAACAAAGCTTCTAGGGAAAGAACTTTTTAATGGAATTCCAAGTAGCAAGTCTAGGCATTTCCCTTTACATAAATTTTAAATATTAGGAAGACAGTATATACCTTAAACTCACATAACAGCTTAGTTGCACTGTTTTGCTTTTAACTCACATAACTTCATAGTTGTGCCAGTTTTAGTACATGGATTTATGAAGTTATAAAAGTCTAGCTACTTAGAAGTGCCATACATTTTAAGAAAATAATATGGTATCATATTACAGAATTACTGCACATAATTGTGGGGTTAATCACTATCCCATTGTAGAGAGGACAACCTATGGATGTACTACTATAATTAGGGTCAGTTAGACCAGACTGTTTAGACTGATATCTACTCCATGTGTAACTTAATCAGAAATATTCCATCTGCATTTATTTTGTGATCTATTAAAGTAATACATTTGTTCTTTGTTTCACCCTTCTTGTTTTATTCTTTTTAATTCCCTTATTAATGTTTTAAGTGTATATGACCATTCACTAATGAAGACTAGAGTCAGCTTTTATAGGCAAAGACTACAATGTTGCTTCTGAGATTTAGTTAATAGGAGTTGAAGATCCTTAATAAAAGCAAAATATAGCATCATGTGTCATCACTTGGTATCTGCTCATAAACCAGGATTATGTTCTTATTATGCTTCTACATTCTAATTATGAGGCTCTTATGATTCCTTAAAAGTACATCTCTGTTATTTCACACTCTTATCAATATTACCAAGGTAAGAACCATGAGTTACCTGAGTAATATACTGACAAAAAAAAAAAAAAGTAAGCGAATCTCCTGAGGATGACATAGCAGAATTTATTATTGTTCAAAGCTAGCAAAAACACTGATTTTGTTATTTGTTATTTGTTCAGATCAAGGCTCTCAATTTCACCGTCTAAAACTTTCTCAACATCTGAATTTGACAAGTTGCAGAACTCACTGCCTCAAGAGACAAATTTCTATTGCCTGAGTTCACAAAATATTTCAAATATTTTTCAGCATCTTGACTTTAAATATTTACCTGAAGCTATACATTTGCTTAAATATCACCCTGAATAGGGATGTATATTTAATTTCTCCACAAACTAGGAGTAACTCTAATTTGATTCTTATGCTAATAAAAAACCCCAGCAGTTATTCTTCAGTGATCCACAGAACTAACAGCATTTGGTTCATTAAAGCTAGATGAGAGATGTTCTGTGAGCCACAACCATTGACCAACCACAACTGGCTCACTCTGCTGTGTGTTATTTCTGATTGCAGAACATCCTCCCTCTGTATGAATATCTTTTTTACTTTTTTTCCCTAAACAATTTTTTTTTACCTAATCTTGAATCTTGTAAGAACCTATTATTTTAGACCTCTACTCCTCTGCCAGTTGCAGAATCTATCTACTGGATTTGAAAGCGATTCAGGGGAATGCAGGGATCTGGTGATAACCTGAGAAATAATTTAAAGTATCATTTTAGTAAACAGCACTAAATTGTTCCTTCTAGGCCTAGAAAATGATTTAAAAGTCTTGCAATATAGAGTATACTAAGTTTACAGCAGGGGAAAGGGGCTTATTTTTGCATAGCAAATACATTAACCGAACACTAGTAGCTATGGAAACTGAAATAAGGCATATTTTTTCCTCAGAAAATAAGAAATCAAATTTACATTGCCAGATTAACTCTAACAGTTAAAGGGTATCAAAGTATAACGCATGAATGGTTCAAAACTGTATTCACAATTATTGTGGTTTTATTCCTGTGAGATCTGTATTCCTTGCAAACTGCAACTAATTATAAATTGGCTGATACACCAATACTATTAGGCTGTGTTAACAGTTTGGATTTGATTGCCCACTTTACCTTCTTTAATGCAAGTCCAGCTACTTTGAAAGAAACAAGTTTTGTCAACACTACATTTGTAAGCTATTTTGTTATAAAGGATATTCCATGCACATTAATAATACTGACAAGAACAGATGGCAATTATTGCTTTTAACAATTATTTTTTTCTGTTGGTATTAATTACTTGTGCTTAATTTCTGTTGTTATGTCCACTGGGCACTGAGGTAAAATGCTAAAAATCTGGCCAAATTCTTTCATCCCATTGACAGCAGCAGAATTCTTAATAAAATTGAAACATTACTGTCATTTTAATTAACTCATTAGGGATGCATACAATTTCATCATTGTTGATAGCTATTTTTAATGCTTTTTAAACATTAAAGTGCTTTATAAAATGAGCAGCGTACTTGCTAAATGTATAGTTAAAACATCATCTGCTGCATTTAAAAAATAGAAATATCCATAAAATCAATTAAAATATCAGTTATATGAATCACTGGAAAATTCTCTACAGTTTCTTAGTGTGCTGACAAATCTCTGGATTAAATCTCCTCAGGTTAAATTCCTGTTCACTGATCGTCTAGGAATAGATGATTCTTTCTATTGTGTCTCTGTCAGCATGCTTATGTCCAAGTTAGGCAGCTAGGTGGTTCTCTTCTGCAGTTGTATTAGCAAGGGAAGAATAAAATTCCTAAACAATATGGTCTGTAATAGCCACCACTCTTAGCAGGGAGCTGCTTAACCTTTGTCAAAATATAACACCAAAACCGGTCTTAGACAAACAGCCTTCAGGGCTTCTCAACAGGGGCGTGTCTGCTTTCTGTTAAGCTTCATTGCCACAAGCTGTTTTCAGTTCATAGTTTTCAAGCATTCAACCAAAGATCTGAAGACATGTTAGGGATATTGCAGACTACAGAGCTATCCATTCCCAAACCTGAGTAGTAACATATAGTTTAATTTCAGTAGTGTGGAAGAAGACATTATTTGGATCTTCCTAAAGATAAAGATACGGTGCTGATACAATTTCTTCTGAGGTTGAACAAAAAGTGTCCCTGGCAGCACTGGACAAACAGTTCCCCCGAACCAGCAGGTTAAATACACGGGCAGGACAAAGAACTCAGGATATTCCAGTCACAATCAGGCAAAAATGGCTTGATACTCCAGTAAAAACACTGGCTCTAACTGCCCTGTATTTTGATTTTTAATAGTCCAGGATAGAGTACAGACCAAACATGTATGAAACTCACTGAAATCCCACATATCTCAAAAATCCATTAAAAAGAAACTGACTTCAGGGCTTTGCATGAAAGAAGTAGAAAGGAATCCAGTTCTCTTTGAACATTTCAAGCAATAGTTTCAGTGGATTTTGAAACAATGTTCTTTGGTTCCTTTATGTAGAAGCTTACCAACTTTGGTGTACCCTTTATTGTGTCAGAGAGGAATTTACAGAGCGCAGTTGTAATCTCATAGACTGGTGAACACCTTGGAAATGGGGTCATGATTTTAAAGGTTTTGATGAAAATGTAGCAATTTGATGAAGCACTCATTGGAGCAATGCCAGTTAGTTACATAAGGTTAGTCACTAAAATAAGGTTTCTGCTTTACAAGGCATATATTTTAACCTTTTGTTCATTCTTTATCTTATTCTTAAATAAATCACTGGTGGATGTTCCTAATCTAGCAAATACTTTTAGTCTTACCTTCATGTGGGTATAGCATTTTGGCATTAGAGTCTTCTAGCATTCTGGTGCTAGTTTATTAACAAAACTGAGTGTGCAAAAATTAAAATTACGTTCTTAAGACTTGGTGAAAAGTTAAGATAAGTGTAAATAACAGGAAGATATATGATTTACCTAACAGACAAAGGATTTTTATGTAAAAATTGTTTAAAACATATCATTAAAATAATATAAAAATATTATGCAGTGGGTTGACCCTACTGGATGCCCACCAAAGCCATTCTACTGCTCCTCTCCTCAGCTTGTCAGGGGAGAGAAAATATAATGGAAGACTCATGAATTGAGGTAAGGGTGGGGAGAGAGAACACAGCAATCAGTCACGGGCCAAAAGACTTGACTTGGGGAAATTAGTTTAATCTATTATCAGGCAAATCAGAGAAGGAAAAAAAAAAATCTTTGTTCTTGCTCCTCCTTTCTTCCCAGGCAAAACTTCACTCCCAAATTCTCCAACTCCTCTCCCCATCAGTGACACAAGGGAATGGGGATTGCTGTCAGTTCATCATGTGTTGTCTCTGCTGCTCCTTCCTCCTCAGGAGAAAGACTCCTCACACTCTTCTCCTGCTCCAGCCTGGGGTTCCACCCATGGGAGACAGTCCTCCACAAATTTCTCCAATGTGAGTCCTTTACACAGGCTGCAGTTCTTCAGGAACTGCTCCAGTGTAGGTCCCTTCCATGGAGTGCAGTCTTTTAGGAACTGACTGCTTCAGTGTGAGTCGCAAGCCCTGTCAGAAGCCTGTTCCAGTGTGAGCTCCTCTCTCCATGGATCCACAGGTTGTGCCAGGAGCTTCCCATGGGGTCACTGCCTCCTTCAGGCATCCACAGACTGCAGGGGAATCTCTGCCCCAGTGCCTAGAACACCTCCTCCCCCTCCTACACTGCCCTTCACATCTGCAGAGCTGTTGCTTGTACATATTCTAACTCCTCTCTACAGATGTAATTGTGCAGGTCTTCTTTCCTTTTCTTTACTCTTTTCTTGCAGAGATGCTACCAGTGTTACTGATGGGCTCAGCCGTGGCCAGTGGCAGGTCCATCTTGGAACCAGCTTGCATTGGCTCCTTTGAACACTGGAGAAGCTTCTGACAGCTTCTCACAGAAGCCACCCCTGTAGATCCCCCTGCTATCAAATACTTGCCATGTAAACCCAATAAAATTATAGCTTACAATTTAACAGAACACTGAAAATGCTTGGTGCCTTCAAACAAATAAAACTGAAGAACCCAAACTAAAACTTTATGATCTTTAACATTATTCCTGTCTTACAAGAAGGTATTTTTTTAAACACAGAAACTCATTTTTATTCAGTGAGGATTCACAACAGTTGATACTGTTTATCATAAATGTTTCAAAAACAACTTTAATAACCTGACTAAACATCTTGGCAATATATCAGCAAGCACTATTTTGGAGACTCCAAATGTAAAGCAAATGTATTAAAAAAAGTCATAATTACAAATCTAGTATGGTTATTCTCTCCCTATTGCTCATATTGGGACTCAAAAATGATCATCTGGTTCAATAGCTGTAGATGACCAGTCTGAACAAAAAATCAATCTTTTGAAAGGTGGAGCATAGTTACACCTGTGCTTAGGAATTACAGAAATCAACCAACAGGATATCCATCACGTGAAATTAGTGAGAATAAAGTATTTGCTTCAAGACAAAACTGATTAAAAAAATAATATAAAAGGCAAGAAAAAAAAAAGAATTAAAACACATTATACATATCTATACACACATACATAAACAGGGCAGAACTAAATGAATTGTTTTTGATGGTGTTTGTCAGTGGAAATTTCTTTCTTAAAATAAAATTTGAAATGATTCAAGCAAAAGGACTTCTATAATTTCAAACTATTACAACCTAAACAACTGTTCTGCATCTAGACACGTATCACAGACTTGTTTTTAGTATTGTTCTTGATCTTGGGGAAAAATCAGAAAACTTTGATTTCTCTCTTAATTATTTCATACAGATGCTCTGATCAGCAAATGATTCTTAGGCTGTATTTTGAGGCAAGATAACAACAAATTCTTTGCCATGGCTGTGAGACCTTTGCTATGACTGCTGAGTTATTATCAAATGGCTGGCTTCCACCTGGTTGAAATGGTTCCCTTCAGATTATTGTGTAGGATTCTAAATAAATATAAGAGAGGCTTGAACTGCCTGGTAAATTACCTTTGGAAATATCTTTTATAATGCTCTCAACCTTAAGCAGACAATCTAACATTCTTAAAATTTTGAGCTACTGGAATGACTTTCTGGAATGTGGGTTCACATATTTCCAGTGGCTCTACGTAATCTTCACAGTGTCCTCTGACACTGATTGAGAGGCTATGAAAGGCAAAGTAGACAAGTGGAAAAGCATCTAACCTCTATTTCATATCTATTTCATAACAATTGTCACATGCTAAAATAAAAGGATGATAGCCAGAGCAGCACAAACAATTGAGTAAATATTATTCAGGTACTTAGGAATTAATTTATTTAGGTTGCAAGATCTCTTTCAAGAGGAAAAAAAAAATCAAAAATTAAGATGTAGAAATAAAACTGTAAAATCAGTCTTCTTATTCATAAACTGAGAAAATATTGAGGTCAGCTACTGTAACTTTTTCAGAAATAGAAAGACTTTTAATGCTTTTCAGTGAATAATCTCCATATTGAAAGCCATTTGCTTTCAGCTTACCCTGAAGCTGAAGTGAAAAATTAGCCTAGCACACTGATGTAAATGTACTGATATCTTACATCCTAAATTTACTTACCAGCAACAAATTTAAGTGAGAATACAAAGGCAGCATGGGAGTCTACATTGTACCTAGTATAGGCCAGATATTTAGAAGTGATTGGTCTTAGTACATAAGCCAGAAGCAACAAGACCATCACAAACACCTTGTAGTTCACTGGAGTTGCAAATTAAATGTCTACGATTCTATGATTCGTATAAATAGCTTAAAATGCAATGAGAAAGTTGGTGCTGACATTTTATTTCAGAAAAGCAATTCCTGAAATATGCTATGTTAATTAACATGGTATCATCTCTTTGCAGTGGATACAGAAATGGACATCGGTCTGCAGGTCAGATGTGGTGAGCAATTGCCTGTGCAAAATCTTTTGTTCTTCCCATTCTTTTCCCCCCTTCATTTATTAAACTGTATTTGTCTTGACCCACACATTCTTCTTACTTTTTTCCTTCCAATTCTCTTCCCTAAACTGCTGGAGTAAGTGAGCAGCTGGTGGGTCTTAGTTGAAGGCCAGAGTTAATGCATTACAACTTTATAACTGTAAAGCTTCACCCTTCAGCTTAAATTGGTCATTAGCAGAAAAAACAAATAGGAAATTAACATACTATTCGAACAAACAACAGCCAATACTCAGAGATCAGTTGGTTTGGTTGATTTGAGTGCTTCTTTCTGAAAGGACATTTTCAGAATGATTGACTTGCACTGCCATTGGAGTGCCCATAGTGCTACTCTTCCTCACCCACAGTGTTATGAAGGAACTTTGCCCCTGACATAATCAGCAGCATGAGTTTCCTAATCATAAAGTTTGGCTTGAGGGATGCTACACAGGTAGATGATGTGAACAATGATGGTCTCAACATTTCATTCATATTTGATAACAAGAGTAGTCTATTATTCTAAGAACCACATTTGTAGTCATAATTTCATTGCTATTAAATTGCTGTTTTTCCATTCCGTGCAGTTATTCTATGCATAAGTATTAAATCACCTTACAAAATTGACGAAAACTACCCCAAAGGCAATTACATGGGAAAACATCTATGGCTACCCTAGAGTATAAATTTTTGTTTATCTTCAAATACCATAAAAAGTACACAAAGAGAGGCAATACTGCACCTGAGGCTGTCTAGCATTAAGCAAACAATCCAGAATTACTGCTTATACCACATGAATGTCCTTTGTCTCTTGCTAATAAGGATGCATTTCCGTTCTCTCAGTGTTGATCAGATTGAATCAGTGGAATAAGGTAGTGATAAACAACATTCAAAAAGAACGAGTCTGACAAAATATATTAGTTCTATTAACTACATGAAAAACGAAGTTCATATTTTTCTCCAGGGATGGGGTTTTCTAAAAAGCTTAAATCCAGCAGCTCATTTTTGCAAATACACACATTTTGAATTGTAATCTATGGGAAAAGTAGTCTCTAATTTCAGAGATGGGACCAGCAGTTAGTTTCCACAGTGCCATTTGCTCTCCAGCTGCCTGCATTATTGCTTCCTCCCCTTACAGCCCTGCTGCAGATGACTGCAGAAAGACACCAGAAGGGAACCGTCGCCCAGAGAAACTCAGCAATGCATACAATCCCTAAGGAATGTTCCTCTTCAGCTTCACTGGCTTAGAAGCTAACCAGAGTATTGAAAGACTGGAGAAGAAATTGACACAAAGCACAGATAGATGATAACATTTATAATGCATATAGGGAAGGTAGTGAGGTAAGGGATGAAGATGTATGACTGGAGAGTAAGCTAACAACACAGCAACAGATGCATTAAGTACATGCGATTTCTGACGTAACTTCTGTAGTCCCTCTGTTTTCTGATTGTATTTGGAAATAACTACACATATACAAGATATGAAAAATATGTATATAATCTTAAGTTAAGGCACTTAAGTGCCTGAAGTTTTAATCCTTTCTTTGAAGGTTTTATTATTATGAAAAATCTCATTATTTGTTTGCACTCTGCATAGCACATTACGTGTAATATTACAGTTCAACACAGCAGAATGACCTTCACCTGACTTAATTTTTCCTGAATTTTATGTAAAACATGTAAAATTTACACCTGTGTGGCAGCAGATAATGGTGACCTGATATATCTCCAAATGACAGAAATATTATTAGAAATATTAATATACAGTTAGCCTAATGTTAAGTCTTGAACTTAAATCTTCAGTACTGCAGTTGAATTATTCTAACCTAAATTAAAAATTGGCACTCATAAAAAAAGCTGTTGAAACAGGAAAAGATATAATGCAGTGCATGAAATATGGAAAAAAATTACAGAGTAAGTGTTCAAATAAACGACAAAGATTAAAGTTCTGGCACTGAGAAAGTTGGCTGAGGAAATGTCTAAATATTTTATTTCAAAGCAATAAATTGAAAAACTGCTTGTGAATAAAGGACAGGTGGTGGGGGGGTGTTGTTAATTTTTTTTAAGTTAATACCATCCCAGAGATGACTGGAGTAATTGCTGTAATGCAATTTCATTCATCATTTTCTGATACAACATAGCTTTAGAAGCTTTAAGAGAAACAGATCAATTTATGATAATATGTTATATACTAAGGAAAACATATTTCTTGTGGTTTATTATGTGTTGCTGTAGGATTTTTTTCTGCCCTTTGTATATATAACTAAAACAGTCTTCCTGTAAGATAATTAATTCAGAATGCTAAATTTTGTTCATGGATAGTATTTTGAGGTAATAATGACGATAACAATAGGAAAAATTTTACTCAGAAAAATCAGTTACAGAACAGCTGCGCATATTTGGGAGATCAGTTATGCTAAAAAAAAAAAAAGGAAGTTTCTTTCTTATTAATATGGGCATTAGTTATTTAAACAATTGATAACCTGTATTTAAAAATTAACTTCTGTGTCTGGCCTGACACCACCACTTGAATACCAAAATGAGTATAACTGACAGTTTTGATGTGTTTTGTCCATTTTTTAATGAATTTTGCCAGCAATCCTTCTTTTTTGAATCTAGTTATGCAATACGGGTCAGCTGTCCAGCGTGGACTACTTGGCAAAATTCATCATTTGCATTCATATGTCCTACCAGTACTTGCTCCTTCACATTATGCAAATTACATCAGCAACACAGCACAAAGTTTCCCTTCCCTGAATTCGCTTATTCAAAACTCTTTTATGTAAACAAATTTTAAAAATATTAATCAAATTGGAAAACACCTTCTATTATCTATCAGAGCAAGATATTTTTCCTTCTACGTTTGACTTTTGTATAAGTAAGTATTATTGGTTTAGTAAGAAATTTAGAAAATCAGTTGTATACAACAGATTCAGGACTGAACTAAATTACAAGCAGAGCTCTGCTGAACTGAACTAAACTGAAAGATTACTGAAGTACTTCTGGGTTAATTACAGGTATGTTATGGAACAGAAACATAATTTTCAGAATACCTCAAAATTAAAGTCTTAGAAGCAGTTAGTGCAAAATAAAAAAGCACCAGGTTTCATACAGGTAGCATGCCAAAACCAAGGGAAAGTAAAAAGCTCATAAAAAGTAGAAAAAAGCATTCAACAACTTCTTTTTATTCAGTATAGGAGAAACAAAAATTATTTTGTAAACATCTCATTCCATTACTCTTTGTATTACATCAGCCTAGTTTGTTATATGTTCTTTTCCCTGTTTGTTTTTTTTTTTTAATTGATACTGCTCCACATATGTTTCCAAGTTTGTTTAGTAACATATCAAGTAAGTTTAAATTCTTTTTAGATTTTTCATCAAAACACTGTTGTACTCATTGTGATAGATATAAATGTAACAGTTCTATCTCTAGTAAAGATTTATTAAAATATTACAGTTCTGAAATCACATTTTGGGATTTTCTACTTAATTTTCTGTTGGTTATAGACAACTCTTACCTAAAACAATAAAAATACCAAGAAAATTAAATTCCCACAAAGAAAATGGAAAATTTTGATATTAAAATGTTTTTATTTCACCGATGCACTACATAATCTAATTAAGATTCATTCACTATAGAAATTAAGAATGGAATCCACAGTATTCTGAGATTATGCTCACTGCTGGTTTTACAGTGTTAAAGAATTTCAATTTTAGTACTGTCCTAGGAAACTATATCCTAAGTCATCAAAATACTGAAGCTGAATTTTAAAACTTCTGTATAGTTCCTTTTATATATTTCAGAAGTTTAGATAATTTGATTGATCTTGATGGAAATTTAAATGTCTAGATGGTGCAGGTCATGACAAACCAGTCAAAACAATCTTTATGATAACAAAACTAATTAAGAGTTTTTTTGGAAGAAATGTTCTATTCCGTTTTTTATACTAATACGATCTTTCTGAAGTTGGTGGAATTACACTGACAATAAAATCCATTTTTAAGCTTCCCATGTGCACAAAATTTTCCTCAGTCATAGAAAGGACTCAAATGCATCACTGAGTCTTTCTAGCTTTTAGCTAAAGTTACACATTAAAAACTGTGGCAAGCAACAGCAACATGACATTTTTCTTCCTCCTTCTACTCCTAGTTTATGCAATGACAATGGCAATTTCTTCCAGTGACTATAGAGGAGCGGGTAAAAAGGTATGCTGCCTAAAGGAAATTCCACACAGAAGGTGTTTTAGATGCATTCATGCTTCTTATTCAATTGCACATGAAATGTCTATGTCCTTGACACGGGCACCTCCTATCAAGACTGGTACCAGAAGGGTTAGAATCCATGCTGCTCCCCTGACAAACAGAACTTAGAAATATTTCAATCGTGGTGAATTTAATGGGAAAAAATTAATTATGAGCACAAACTCACCTATTATTACTTTCATTTTATACAGGATTACATGGGTTTACATGTGTTTAATTTCTTAAAGCAAAACAAAACAAAAAATCCCAAGAAACCGAAACCCCAACCCATGCATGCTTATTTCAGTATTCAATTAAAACCACTAATTTGAGAATATGGTTTTCCTTCCATTCAAGGAGCTGTGCAGTGTTTTACACATTTCACCACCATATAACTCTGCAAAAAGAAGTCATTTGTACGGCATATATTATGGCTGGTTACCAGAGCAAAAAATCATACCAGTAACTAAAAAATCTTCACAAGTACCCATAAGGCAGCTCAGGATATCTCAATTATTATCTTGCTAACCCTTAAACACACAGTACACAATAAAAGGAAACTTTTATTTGGTTTAACATTACTTATTTCAAGACAGCTTTGCTTTTTCAGTAGATATGCTAAACTTTAATATAAAAGACATCAGATAAAAAGAATCAAGTACTGGTGGTAGAAGAATTGTCCACAGCAGCCTGATAAGGTCAGAATGATAGGGCTCCTCTTATTTATGACTATCACTCTGTAGCCTGCAGATACTTCCTAATGAAAGTCTAAGATAACAGTAAAAATTTTCAAGCTGCCAAAAAGTGCAAGTGAAGCAGAAATAAAATATAAATGTGATTAATGTAAACAATGAACACTGCAGAAGCACTGCCATAGAAAAGCTAGCAAATATCACTTTAAGACAAACCCTGGGTAATAACAGTTCTGTATACTTAACAAGGATATTCTTCTATGTTTTGGAACACTAGAAATTCTTATTTAAAAGCTACTTTGTCCACAAGGATACCAAACACAAATTTTTCATGTCTCAAAATACCAGCTCAGAAACAATTCAAATTTCTAGAATATGTTTCTTTGCTATACCAGTTGTCCATGAAATGTTTGACATTCCCAAAAGTGTTCCCTATTCAAAGTTATTTGGCACACAGTTCATTCAAATCAATTTCATATGTGTACTACTTAGAAGCTCTGTTGCAACTGTCAATTTGAGAACTTACTATCTGAAAATTGATGTTTCAACATTTACATAATTCTCCAAGTTGTTGTTGTTTCCTACACAGGATTCACAAGTTGATGAAGGGCAAAATCAAATGAAGAGTCTTAGAGCATTTTCAACTTGAATTTAATTCCAATTCTACCTGGATAACCTTTGTAAAAAGAAGTTTTCCTTCCAAAATGAACAGGCTGCTAACTAATACGTCCCAGTCATGGAGTCCAGTATGATATATTTGCTACATCAAATAGGCATGCTGACCAAGAATACAAATTTTGCTAATATTCACACTTTAATATACATTTGTCATAGGAAAAAATATCTTTCCCAGGAAAGTCCAATCCCAGTGGACTAAGATTAAAGGACATTGATTTAAGATTGCATTTAAGATTTTTATTTATCACAGTTTTTACTTTTTGCTCTGAACATTCACTTCAAATGCACCGGAATTTATATTATTTAGGTCTTTACAAAAGAACAACATTAATGACATCATGTAAAGTGTGTATCAAGTTTAAACTAACAATCACCTCTGATATGAAATAAACCTTCTGTCGATATGAAATAAACCTTCTGTCAATATGAAATTACTTATTTTCACAGTAAAAAGTACTGACAACAGTACTACCTTGACAAAACATATCTAAATGCATATTAAAAATGTTCAGTTAATTTTTGTTAAAATATTTGGATATTTTAGCTGAGTTCCCACAAGTTGTAGTGGAAAACACTATTAAGTTTGAAACCACTCTGCTTCATATGATACTGGTGTCATGAACTACTAGGCCAAGAGCAAGCAGGGCATATTTTGACTTGTGCTCTCAGCCTTTAACAGGATTCAAAAAGTAATTACATACAGAATCCTTTTATATAGAGAAAGGTTATCTTTTAATGATTGTTTTTAATTTTCCAGCTTTTGCTATAATACCAGTAAATCTTTCAGCTACAATTAACTTGCAACTTTCTCTATTATATTAGAAGAAAGCTTTGAAATAAGTGAAACAGCACATGCACGTATTTTCAAATTAATAGTGAAAGAAACAACTTCCATTTCTGCTTTATTTGCAACCTGACATTCGTGAATTATTTCCTAGATGGGTTCTTGCTAATCATTACTTGATTGCAAAATAGGAGAATGAAACCTCAGCTGTGCAAACCAGTATAAATCTATTTGTGTCTGTGAAGGTGTACTGATATAAGCATCAGTGCAGTTCTTTTTGAATTAACATGTCCATATTATTCTAGTATAATAAAAAATAGGATACAGATAAGTGGTAGGGTCAGAAGAAATAAATAAAAACTGGTATGCTTTCAAGAAATCGCAGCTTGAATCACAAATTAAAAAAATGAGCATCAGACACTGCAAAAAGACTAATGGCACTCCAAATGTGTAGCAGTTACTTAGTACACAAGCTATTCAGAATGAAACATATCTGCTTGTGGTTCTTACAGAATAGCAGTGACAGAATGCAAAATTATGAACTATGCTTTATTAATGGCAAAGAAATTTCATGTTAAAAATGTAGTCATCTGGCTGTGGAAAGAATGCTGAGTCTGTGTTCTGAACACTGTTAGGTCATATAGCAATCTGGCTCCTGGGAAAAATGTCAAGGGTCCCTAAGGATGCTCAGTCCCAAATTATCTATTGTTCTCTCCTACAGAGGAGAACTGAGTGCTCAAATGAGATTTATGACAGGGTACATTGTGGCTGCAATTTCTGCTGTCCACAGTTAAAGAAAGAGGTCAGACCACTTAGATAAAGGAACTCTCAACATGGGAAAGAATTAAAAAAAGTGTACATTATAAATATACAATTTTAACATTCATTTCTGTACATGTACTCATATTTAAAATACCTGCACATTTGTAAATATTTATATATGAGTATATATATATATATATATATATATACACATAGGAAATAAACAGTACACAATTCTTGTCAAAAGCAGGGTTAAGAGATGTGATTCCTGAAATATTAGGGTTAAATTACTTCTCTGTGATTTTGAAATGAGTGAAGGTAAAGGTTTGGAAAAGCACTGGGGATTACAATTAGCACAGCATTATTAAAATCAGTACTAGATAATAAATTTTCCCCAGTAGTAGAAAACTACGGTGGTATCTAAAAAGAAACTAGTCCTCAGTGATGTGGGGCAGTGAAGCAGGAAGGAAAAACAAGAATTATTTGAATGCATATTTCAACTAATTTCAGGGTTCATATTAGTGACCCAAAGTTTTCAATAAATTCCTCTACCAGCTTTTGAGAAAAATAACTAAATATTTATGACTAAAACTTCTTCAATAAAGTTCTTCTAGGTTAAACAGTTTGGGACCTTTATTTTTGCAGTACAAGCATACCCCTAGTTGTTTGGGAGCACCAAACAGATGGTTTGAAAAAGAGATTTATTAAGTGCCCAAGATCTAAATTAATTTTATGTAGAGATTAGAGTCTAACAAGGTAATTTGGGATTGTCCTTCTGGCAGGTGTTCATTGCTAGTACTTTTCCCACAGAAACAAGTTCCTTAATAACCTAGAATTACAAATGGAGGAAAGGGAAAGCTCTGAAGAAAGCTGGGAATACTTTTGTCAGTTTTCTACCAGTTGATAGTGAAGAGGACTCCCTTTGCTAATAGCCACTTAAGTTTTTCATGAGAGGGGAATGTTTACAAGTCCTGTGATTATCTTTTTTATTATTATTTTATACATCTCCCACGGGTAAGATGCAGTGCTCTGGAGTCCTTCTAATACACTGGGGAAGGATGGGAGGCCAGGTAGAAGCTTATCCTAAAACTGCAATGATTGGAGAAAGGGCAAGTCACTTGCACTGTTTTAATAACTCAATACAATTCCAAAATTAATTAAAATTTCCACATATTTAACTCCACATGGTCTTCTTTTGTTCTAATTTCATGCTACCATAAAGAAGTGCCATATGGCAGAGCAACATCAGTTTCACAGAAAGTATTAAAAAAAGGGTCAGTTTGCCACCTTTATGTCTTGGGCTGTGAGAAATGAAAGCAGATTGCACTTTCTTTCAGAAAGCTCTTAACCACTAGAAGTTTATCCTCTCAGCAAACCAGAAGTTTTAAAAAGTGTTTTATAATTTCTGTAACAGAACAGTAATGGATACGTTCAAAAGAAGTAGGTACTGTTACTGTTGGGGTAAGACATTTTTTAAAAATGTTATCCATTCTTTCAGATTAATTGGAGCAACTACATTATAATAAAGCATAAAAGTATTATGCATATGGTAAACACAACCATTGTTTATATCTTCTGTGTTTAGTTCTTGTGGTAGAAAGACTGCTGTCAATTGCAGGTGTGCAGTACTGATTTACCAAGGCTTCAGAATTATCCTTGTACTTGGTGGATACAGAGATATCAATAACAGAAAAATGCAGGGATATGATGTTGGTTTAATGTTCCAGCTAAACTAAATGTGAACAATATGTGGGTCAGTCATGAATAACATTTAATTGATGTGCTGTTGGGAATGTTAGCTACTAAAGTGAGCAATATTTTTTTTTTTTTAAAGGATATTTTACAACATACATTTACCCCAGAAGTATATTTTGCAGCGAAGCAATTTCTCTCCCCAGTTTAAATTATGATGCTTCTTTAAATACTACATATTTTCAAATTGCAGTAATCCTGCAATGCTTTGATATGGCATGAATTACTGAATAAAACTCTAGTTTTCTACAGCATGAAAAATGCACAATTCCATATATTCTTAATTTTTTTAATGATTTTTGCATTATCTAGATAGAGGACTGACTTTACAGGATCAGCCATGGAGTACTTTTTCAGGGCATCTATCAAAAAAACATGTACGAAACTGACTCAAGAAATGAGTCACACTTCCTTGAGAAAGTGGACTGAGCGTTAATACTACTTCCAAATACTTGCTACTAAGACTGCAGGACAAGCTGGCTTGTAAAACCGTATTTACATAAAGTTAGTCCAATAAAGATACATATGAAAGCTGTTGATAATTTTAAGAAGGAACGTATTTTAAAAGGATGACTGAAGAAATTGAATAGATTTAGTTGGTTGAAAAGACTGAGAGGGAAGAGAGGATTAGTGCGGTGAAGAGAGAGGCAACAAAAGACTATTGAGGATGTCTGAAACAAAATTCTCTCCGGCAAGTTTGCTCCCACTTTGACTCCTCAATTATCCTTACTTCAGCTGTATTCCAGACACAGGTGAAATGGTAGGGAATAGATGATCAATTGCATATGTTACACTTCAAAACTAAAGAGCCATAAAGAATCAAGAGAAATCTTCCCAGTATAGGAGGTTTAGTAGACTTCTTACAGGGGATAGAAAACCTATTTGCTCCAAAAGTCCTTCCAAAGAGCATGATTTAGGAGAGGAATATCAAACAATGGCAAGGACACTGAGAGTTCAAGGGAAAATATTTTGCTTTTTTCCACCACTTAAGATAAGCGCAGCTAATAGGGGAATCTAACATGGCTAAAACAATACTGCTCTTCTGAGAGCTTAGGGAAAGGGAAAACTGCAGAGAGTGCACACTGTATTCTAAAACTTAGGGTACACTACTGTCTGTTGAGATTTTTTAAATATTTGCATGGAAATAACTAGTGAAGGCTATTTTAAATACACTGATATAAGTGAATATAAATGTTGTAACTCATTCTCTAAAGTTAACTAAAGTAGCAGGGCTTTTTAGATAATGTGTCTTGCTTTATAAAGTAAAATGAGAAGTCAACAGCAAAAACTTAAAAGGCAACATTTTTATTGTGAGAGACAAGTTGTTCATTTTCACAGAAGTTTCAATGCTATTACAACAAGCAACAATCACTGAGATTGGACAGTAGAAGATTGTACTACAATTACATTAAAGTTACATTAATGTAAGTTACATTAGGAGAAAAGGAATATAGCTACTGACCTTAGGTCTATATGCTTAAGCAGGTAAAAGTAGTTTCATCCTCAAAAGAAAAGTATATAATGCTAACATGTTTATTTCTAGCAGTTAATGAGTTCTAAGGTCGTGATCCTGATTTAAATTCTGTGACTACCAGGATAATAGAAATTCTTACTGCAGTAAACATATACCTAAATTTTGTGCATGTAGTTCTTCTTCAGCCAAAATTAATTATGTAGTCTTACTCAAAATAGTATTCATAATAAAGCAATTTATTATTACTCAAAAAATATTAAAATTAAAACATACTTGATATATTTTATCTACATATCTCAAAATATTTTTAAGTGTCTTGTTTGACTTTACAGCACTTCTAAGAGGTAGGAAGACATTCTAGCTGTAAGGTTAGTCTGCAATAAGTTGTGACATAAGGATACTTGTTCCTGGTATGCTGTTGACAAAGGAAAAGCTTCAGATTTCTTATCTCCCAATATTAGACTGTAATATTTTTTTTTTCTGTTATGCCTACACATAAACCCGATTGTCTCTTGCAACTGATATGAAAGCAAGAGAGAAAAAACAAAACAAAACAAAACCAAATATAATCAACCAACAAACAAAAAAAACACATAAAGTGTACATAAGTAATTTTAACTATTTCATATTTCTTTTCACTTTGTGACTCTATTTGTAGTCTAACAAGATATTTGAGAGTTACATGTTATAATCTCAGGGCAATAAGAACTATTACACAACAGCAGTTTTTCGTGTCATGATGGCTAACTAGAGATAACTGTAAGATCTATTATAATATCTCAAATTAGTTATAGTAAAATATATGACTGGTATATGTAGTAATAGTAGCATACCAGTGCTTTACATTATAGAAACATATTTAATGAGGAAAAATCTGCATAATTTTCAAGAAACAGAGCTTGGGAAGAAGAGACTTGCAGTCCAGGAGAAGGGCACCTTCTATTTCAGACAAGGGGGAATTTTCCTGCAATCCCTTCCCTACTATGAAGCTCTGCTGTCATGGAGATTTTACGTAAGCAAAAAGCCCAGGGTGACCATAACTCCCACACTAGCCATGTTGCCATTAGGAAAAAAAAAATAAATGGCAGTAGGTGCAGAAATCCACCATGTATTATAGAAAGTTTCAGTATTCCATGAAGTGTAAGCCTTCTCTCAGGATCTTAACTTCAGATGTGCTCCCATGTCACTTTCCAGACAGTTTCACACCTAATCTCTGATCTTTGGAAAAGAATTTATCTTGACAACATTTTTAACATAGGCCAAATGAAAGCAAAATGCAAATTCAGGTTTTTGTTTAACAACAAATGTTTACTTACATACCGTGATGAAAGATCACACTTTTAAAACACTTTTGGATTGGTTATCTTTTGCTTCAGTATTTGGCCAACCTGCTGAATTCCTGACTCCCACTCTCAAAGATTCTATTTTTCAGTATATTTCCCATAGCCAACTCTTTCATATACTTCTTTTTGCTTCAGTTGTGAGACAGTTAGACTCATGTAGTCTCCTCAAGCCTTATTTCTTCCTTAGGCATCTAGAGGTAGTTCTGCACCTAACTGTGGATAAAAATCTTTTTCTTGGAAGTGGAAGTGTGGAAGACTAGGTGCCATTTACTGTACTCATCTATTAATGATTCCTTGACTCTGCAAATAGCGTGATTTCTTTCTGTATACATTTTAGTATGAAGTATTTCTGTTCACATAAGGTTGTAAACCAAGTTGATATAAAATACTGAATGCAAATACATAAACTGAACAAATTTTATGAATAAGCATTGTTACTGACTCAAGACAACTTTGGTCTGAAAATCCAACTGTGCTGAAAAATATCCAAAACTTATTTTTATGTCATACTTCAACAGACACACAAATCAATTTATAAGCTTCTGTCATTTGTGTAGATTTTAATAGTGGGGATAGAATTTTACCTATATTTTGACCTGTAGCTTTAGTACCATCCTATTGTCTAAAATATATTCTAAATTACTAATTTATTTCCTTATTGATGTGATTATAGTAAGTGAAATTCAGGAAAATGTAGACCAACACAATATAATTTGCACAGATCAATATGGGTCAGATTACATTACAAACTGTGCTGAAAAATTTTTCAAAAACATTGAAAGGCTTCTTATCAAGTATCATAGGAATCCTAGTGAAACCTGACCAGAAGGTATTTGATAATGGACTGAAAAACAAGACTGTCAATGCATGCTTCTTAAAGATGCTGTAATAATTATTTCTTTTTTCTTTCAAAATCTTTTAAGAGCCTCTACTAGAATATTCTAGATTCATAAACATATTTTCTCTTTTATTTACTCACACAAATCTAAAAGGATAATTTCTTTAAAATTACTTCATTGCTGCTATACAAAATATGGCACACAGAAATCTTTTACCTGTCTATAAGTAGGCAGAGTCTGTTTTCAAGGAAATGGTGATGACTCTATCATAATGCTATATACGGTATACAATTAAAACACAAATTCATGTGAGAATGATGACATTAATCTCATTGTGCTAAGGAAGTAATAAAAATGATGAAAAGCTTTTTTAGAGAGCAATAAATGTCCATATTTCACTTCATGTAATTAACTAAAAAGCTGAACTGGATATACATAATATGAATATGACTTTGGTATTTTACTTTTTATGTTATAATGCCCCATTTCAAACATTAAATACAATTCCAGAGTCATTCTCCGCAGTGTGTCTTAACCAAAAAACTTTTGTATTTAATATCGCTTCTGTCTAGCGGACTGAATAAATCAGCACATTTTCACAAACTGAAATATTTTGCAGCTGAAACACTCTTTTGTGTCCCAAGACATTACAGAAACACACATAACTAAACTAATGACCAGGAAGTGAGAAACCAGAAGGAAACAACATATTCTCTAATGCTTTTTACCTGCTGCAGATGTCAGTGTTATCATCAACAGGCTCAGATGCCAGACTAGACACAAGTGATGGGCCCTGAATCAATATAGTGCCATATACTTTACAATGAGATTATAATTACTGACTTGGAAAGCACTCTTGCAAAATTTCAATATTAGCTCAATATACTAAATGCCTATTTTGATCCATGTTGTGTTAGCTCAAATGAAGAAATATATTTTAAACTGCTTCTTCAGATGAGATCAGTATATGCAGAGAATATTATTACCAAAAAATGCAGGAAGTGCAGGAAATGCAACAGCACATCCCAAATCCAGCTCTTTATATTTGTATAAAATAATAATAAAGAAATTAATCTTTTTCAATTAAGCAAATGCTATTTTTAAAATTATATTTTCATACTTCTTTGTTATGTCAAGGTGAAGTATTAAAATTTCATTTATTTTTTACAAGTGAGAGCAGGTTGTACTGACTCTTCAAAATTACAGTATACATGTATTTATAAAAGGATAGATAAGAGACATGAATATAGTATGTACACATATAAAAATATGCAACTATTACAAACACATATGCTTTGAAAAGAAATATAGTAGGTATAACATTAATTCCAGGACACAAATCCAATTAATTCAGGTTTATGGTATTTTGAATGGAAAACTCCATGGTGATTAAAATAATTCTTCTACTGACATACACTTAAATATTATAGACCTTATTGAGAACAATTTACCAGTCTTTTTAATTTTTCTTTCTTAAAACTAATAGTTTTTTTCAATATGAGATTTCAAGATTCAGCACTTTTCTTTAGTATAGAATTCATCCAGTTTCTAATATCAAATATCAGCACACCCCTTGCCAGCTTGTCTTGTGTCACAGCCCTAGTTAAGGGTGCTCTGCCAGCTTCACCAGCTAAGAACCTGTATTGAACCTAGTTAGGTGTTTTCACTGAAGGAAAACAAGGTTCAAAATGGTGCCATTTGCCACTAAACTGTCCTGAATGAATAGTGCCACCTGCTGAAACCCCAACTCAATAAATACTCCATGGCAAACATAAGATTTGAATTTAGTTACTCTAAGAGCTTTACTGATATAAGGCCAGAATTGCAATTATCATGCCCAGAAACATGCCGATGTTCAAAAGCTTCCCTTCCAAGTAGCAGCTTTGCTATTCCTTCTTAGCTTCATATAGCTGCCTTACACACTATTTGGAAAAAAATTGCCTATTATGTGATTCCTTCTTTGAGCAAAATCATCATAGATACCTGCAATTCATATATATGGCTGTGTCACTAATTTACATCTTCAGCTGCCATAAAACATTCAGATATCATGTACCTCATAAGAAAAATACTAATCGGCATTTCAGAAAGGTGATCTGAGTAACAACATACATTTGCATACAGTATCAATCTCTAATGCATTTTTAAAAGGCCTTCTGTTTCTATTAATCCCACTTTAAATAAATTAGGAGGATTTTTGTGAGCCAAGAATAGCTGTTTCCTACTTCAAACTCGTTGGCCATTTGCACATGTCTGTAATAATAGTTTTAAAGGAATATATGGACCTTTATGAAGACTTCCTTCGCCTCCTTTCAGCATGCTGCCCAGTATATTTGCTGCAAATGAGACTTCTGTCATCACTTTCCTGCTGACGCACATTGAATCTTTGCTATTTATAAAGCAAAAGTCATTCTGTGGGAATTACTCGAAAGGAAAATTTGGGTCTGATGGTGATATGACAGAAAAATGCACAAAGATAGTTTCCCTTGTTTTTAGCCACAAAACTGAGTGCAAATTGGAATCTAACTATTTGCATCTCTAAATAGTGGTTAAGAAAACATTACATACCAAGCATCTTTCTGCATACATATTTCAGCTCTTCACAGAAAACTCAGAACTATGTTTAAAAAAATTCTACAGTGTGTTCAGGAAGAATAAGTGTAGATTAAAAATTTGAAATGTCTTGTTAAATTATTTCTCTTACTTGATCTTTAGAACTCATAACAAATACAAAATGCCATTATCACATTTATTCAATTTATTTATTTATTTTTTTAATTTTATTGAAATTCAGAAAATTCACAGATAAACGAGGTTTTGACAGGGCAACAACCACTGCTCTAGTGAAATTTCATATAAGGAAATTAACTTAGCTTCTTTACTGTGTGAATATTTATGTACCCACCAGGACAATGCTGGTGTTAAAGAGCAGAAACTACAAGTGTCAATCAAAGAAATAAAGCAAAAAGGATTACAACAAGGCTCTGAAATGCAAAGGTCCTAACAGCAGAAATTATTGTGAAATTGTCATCACAGCTAAGACCAGATATTCATGAAAAGACTCATGGATACAACTATTACATTGAATTTCTGAAGAATTGTTGAATCAGGAATTCAATGTGTGCTTGCTATTTGTACCCTGCAATTCTCTTAAAAACATGTTTTGTGCACTGCAGAACAAAAGAGTTGATCAAAACTATGCAGGAGGTAAACTTCAGAAGAGATGTCTTTTTCAAGAATGTAGTATCCATGAAACAATTAAAAAAAAAAGTCTACACATTATCAGGAGAAATCTGGAATTTTACACAGCTGTATAAACCCAAGTCATTAAGAACAGCAAGAAACGTCCTATTTCCAGCAGCTGTATTACAAACTCCTTGAACGAAAGGCAGTATTTTCATCAGTGAAATGGTAACTTAAAGGAAGATATGTAGTTCTACTTGTGAGATAAAGAATGAAAGGATAAAAATAATAAACAATGGTTGGATGAATGGGTGGACATACTCATGTAAAAAGATTATCTCAATCACCAGTTTTCTTTATATTAGCTTTATATATTACTGCCAAAATTTTTATAGCAGTTCTGCTCTAAAAGTATAACGTGCAGAAGATCATAAACCCCCTTTATTTTTCCCTGAATCTCTATGCCTGACTTCTAACTGGCCAAAGAGATACAAATCCAATTCTTATTCTAGGAAGACAATGATTTACAAAACAGGGGAAAAAAAGTCATAAAAGTGTATGCCAGATGTTTGTGTACATTGTTTTCCATTTTTGGGTATTTGCACCAACAGACAATGTTTACTGCATCCTTAAAAAAATCTGGAGAGAACTGCTATGCACTATGTGAGAACTATTAATGGAGAATTAATTTGTTCTCCACTCAAAACTCCCCTTGACAAATCCAACCCCTAAAAACGTCTGTAATTGATTTCAAATAAAAAAAATATAAGTAAATCAAATTTCCCACAACAAAAAAGGACAAATAATTTTATAAATGTGTACTCATAAAAACAATATAGCTGAGAGTGAAACAAACAAAAGGTTATCTTTGCCCAGAGTTAATGAGGTTTTTTTTTGGCACTTTGACTTTCCCTGACTTACTATTATGTTCGAATAATGAAAATACTCATCTGGTTTATATTTTTCAATAACATTTGCTGTGTTGTTGGTTTATACACAGCATCTAGAAAAGCAGAATCCAATAGACCTAGCAAACAGAAGTTGTCAAACTCCATTAGAACATCTGCTTTCCTGTATAATTTTTCTTAGAACATGTACCCATATTGAATGTAATACCATCACTGAAAATCAAAGTACATTTTTTTTTGGTCTTGACAATTGTCAGCTGTATTTTGAGTCAATGGCCTGGAAATGATGCACAATTATGTTTCTCAGCAAGGACTTGAAAAAAGCGTTTAATAACATAAAATTTGGACATGATCCATTTTTGTTGTTCTCACAACTTGTAATGTTAGTTTCGCACTTTGTTAAATATTTACCACATAGTGAGGAACGAATTACTGTAAAGAAAGCAGTATGCTTAAGAAAATACAAACCACAAAATCAAAATGATAGACAAAGCCCTCAGTGCACATCAGTCCTTTAAGTTCCAATAAGTGAAAGTACCTGTATGTCCATATTTTTTCAGCCAAGAAACAGGTCTTATGTAAACTTGAAACATTTAGGTGCTTCTGAGAATGAGTTCAGTAGTATTTGCATTTTCCAATGTGCATAGCGTCACCAATAACTCATAAAGAATTTAATGCATATTGCTACTATACACACAAATTTTTGTAGGCAAAAACAAAAAAAAATATGAACTGTACTTTTTGTATAAGACAGTAAGATAATTTATTGAATTATCTACACAGAGAAAAATACATTATAGAGAGAAATTAAGGGATCTCTGAGATGGCTTCATAGCAGTGAAGGTGACAAGACAGATATCGGCAATATACAATTATTGGTCTTGATAATAGTTTGACTATCTGATAAAAATATCAGTGAAGACTCTGAGGTGAACTGCATGGACAGAAGTGCTCTGAGAGCCAAGGACTGTGATAAGAGAGAAAGGTGAGCTTTCCTACCTGGCAAGGCCTGAGCCCCACCTTCCAAGCGGGAAGTGGAAGAGCTTTGACTCAGAGGCAGCTCTGACCCAGGGTGTGCAGTACCAGCCCCTGCTGGTACCGCACCCAGACCCTTGGCCCTGTACAAGAGCAGCCCCCAGGGAGCGCAGGTGACCAGGAATGTGGTGTGGCAGCTTGTGCTGGCAGAGCAAGCAGGAAAGGCAATGAGATGCAGCCACTTTACTCATTGGTGGTCATTGCCCTCGCTGAGACAGCTCAGGTATGGTGTCCACTCAGACAAAAGTTCCTTCATCTGTGCACACCAGAAAGCATGTGGCAGCCCAGATGCCCCCTAAAGCATGCAGCGGTCCAGGACTCTGGCTGTAGGGAGTGCCAGAGCCTGGTGCTGCTCTCAGAGGGCAGCAGGGACAACAGCTATGTGAACTGCAATCAAGCTGATGATCTCCTCAGCCTAGTGGTAGAGCTAAGAGATGAAGTAGAAAGACTAAAAAGTACTGGAGATTCTGAGGAAGAGATTTTCTGGTGGAACCAGGCATCATGATGTCCTCAATTAAGAAAAAAGGAAGGGTGTTGGTGACTCACTTTAGAGAGGCCCGATATGCTGACTGGACCTAACACACAGGGATGGGCATTGCCTTCCTGGTGCCCGGGTAAGGGACATCATGAAGAAACTTCCCAGCCTGGCACAGCCCACTGATTATTACCCTTTACTGGTTTTCCAGGCAGGAAGCAATGAGGTCCCAACAAGAAGGCTGCGAACAACCAAGAGGGACCTCAGGGCCTTGTGTCAGCTGGTCAAGGTATCTGGAACACAAGGTGTGTTCTCTTCTATCCTGCCAGTTGCAGGGAATGATGGGGCAAGAAACAGGAAGATCAAGCATCTGGCTTTCAGACTGGTGTTGCCAGCAGAACTTTGGGGTTTCTTGATAATGGGCCAGTTTATACAACACTCAGCCTGCTGGCAACAAATTGAGCCCTGTCTAAAAGGGGAAAAAAGACCCTAGCTCAGGAATTAGCAGGGCTCCTTGAAAGGGCTTTCAACTAGATTGGAAGGGGGAAAGGGACAAAACCAGACTTGCCAGTGATAAGCAACAAGATGGCACACCAAAACCTGAAGAACTGAGCACTAATGAGATCCCTCAATCTGCTCCATGAGGAGATTGGCTACAAAGAACCACAACTGAAATGTTTCTATACTAAGACAGGCAGCATTAGGAACAAACAAGAGGAGTTGAAGCTTTGGCCCAGAGATACAACATCACTGGCATAAGTAATGGCATAACTGGTGGGATTAGTCTCATGTTAGGAGTCCTGTGCTGGAATGTTACAGGCCCTTCAGGAGGGATAGGTGAGATGGGCAGCTGAGGCATGGGGTGGTATTGCATGTAATGGAAGGGCTGGAATTTATGGAGGTGACAGGTGGCAATGGCACAGTTGAGAGCCTCTGGTTAACAATGTACATACAAGCTAGGGAATGAGAGGCTGGAGAGCAGCACCATGGAAAGGGACCTGGGGGTCCTGGTTGACGGCAAGTTGAATGTGAGTCAGCAGTGCCCTGGCAGACAACCACGTGCACAAGGTACAGCATTGCCAGCAAGTTGAAGAAGGTGCACACCCTACTCAAGTGCTATGTGCAGTTTTGGGTGCTACAATATAAGAAGGGTATAAAGCTAATAGGGAGTCCTCAAAGGAGGACTATGAAGATGGTGAAGGGTCTAGAGGGGAAGCTTCTAGAGTGGCTAAGGTCACTTGGCTTGTTCAGCCTGAAGAAGAAGAGACTGAGGGGAAACCTCAATGCAGTCTATAACTTTCTTACGAGGGAAAGCAGAAGAGCAGGTGCTGATGTCTTCTCTCTAGTGACCAGTCTTTCCTTGGGTCACAAGTCCTGTCAGCAAACCTGCTCCAGTGTGGGCTCCTTCCTCCATGGGTCCACAGGTCCTGCCATGAGCCTGCTCCAGTGCTGGATTCTCACAGCCTCCTTTGGTGTGGGGTCCTCTGGGGGTTGCAGTGGATCTCTGCTCCAGCATTGACCCCTATGTGCTGCAGGGGCACAGCCTGCCTCACCATGGTCTTCGTCACAGGCTGCAGGGGAATCTTTGTTCCAGCACCTGGAGCACCTCCTTCCCCTCCTTTTGCACTGATCTTGGTGTCTGCAGAGCTGTTGCTCTCACATATTCTTACTCCTCTCATCGCTGGCTGCAATTTTCTTCTGATAAATAACTTTTTTTTCTCTCTGTTATCTCCAAGGCATTACTACTGCGGCTGACCACAGCCTTGGCCAGTGGTGGGTCCATTTTGGAGCTGGCTGGCACTGGGGGAAGCTTCTGGCTTCTCTCAGAAGCCACTTCTGAAGCTCTCCTCCCTCCACTACCAAAACCTTGCCATGCAAACCTAGTACATACATAGAGAATACAACTGCTCAGACTAATTTATGTAATCACATCAAGCTATATAGTATTCTTTTCACTAAATATGAAAGATATATCTAATGCAAAACTTCAGCCAAGTTGGTCAGAAACCTGTTTTCCTTCATCATTTTCAATTGTTAGTTGCACTACAACACCAATTATGTATTATTTAGATAATAATTTTTAGCCTTTCATGTTGACATGCAATTGTATTTCCCAACATATGACATTAACACGTTTGTTTCACAAGTTTTTCTGTTGATTTTCTATGAGTTACACTGTAACACAAATTTACTTCTTCTGCAATTTTTTTTCTTTAAAATTGGCTTGAGCATTCTCTTGGACTTTAGGTAAGATACATGCAAAGGTGACTTTTTCTGAACTTGGTTGAATTTCTTAACGAACAGCAAAAATAGATTACTTTCACCAATTTTAAAATTTTCTCTGGGAGTTAGGAGAAACATCATTTTTAGTGGTACAACCACTAAAAACCACTGTCACTCTCTTGACAAGCTTCCTTGATCAAAGAGAATTTAGTAAAAACAGTAAAAACACTCCTGTGTGTGCTCTTTCAGAGATGAGAGGAAGGCCTAATTTATTTACCAAATCCTTGTGCTTGAAGCCCTGTGGGAATTGCAGATTCTTCATTTTATTATGCATAGGTTCTCACAGTGAAACATCAAGGCTAAAATAAACTGTTGGGCCCAAACTGGAATCAAATTCATTTTCTTAAAATCATGAATACAGTATCTGAATTAAAAACAGTCTTTCTTCTGTCTTTCATTGTGAATTGCTAGCTGCTTCCACTGTATGCACTCGCATGCCTATAACGGGGGGGCTGATCTACCCAAGAAAATGTCTTTGTTGTTGTTTAAACTTGATTTTCAGCCTAATCACATAATTGACCATATGACCCCATGTGTACAAACTGCCAGTTTAAGAGATACAACAGAACAACAGCATAGAAACATGAATCTGGAAGGTCACAAGGGAAAATTAGATCAGTGCTTTAAGAAGCATTCTTTATTTGAGACTGCACTTAGAAGACAGACAGATCCAGAAATGCCTCAAGGTTATCTCTGTGGTCATACCCTGTGCAGTCAAAAAATGAGGATAAGCAAGGATATCTAATAGGAGTAAAAGGAGGAACACTCCTGATAGAATTCATGCAAACAGATCTCGGGAAGCCTGGTTGAACAGCAGCCTCAAAAGGTTGCTGAGGACAAATTAAGTGGTTAAGAGATGTAGAAAGGGAAGAAAGAGAACTAGGGAAGTGGAGGGAGGACTCCAAAACAACAAAGTTTAAGGGAGATCAAGCTGATTACATTGGGAATTGTGATTGTGAGGGGGTGTGTGTCAATTTCTTGAGGCACTCCTCTTTTGCCATCCAACACCTACTTTTTTCCATCATACTAGTCTACTTCCTCACAAACTCTGCTTCAGTTTTCCACTCACTTCCTATTTTTGGTTCATAAAGACTCATAACATACCACTGCAAATAGTAGGTATTACAGTAAGGTTTCATTCATTACTTCCCCAAATATCCTAATAAAATAGACACCGGATCTGTATTTAGAACCACAGGAAAGGCCGACAAGCCAAATGGATTTGTAATAACATAAGTAGGTTGCTGTGAGGTATCTATACAATTTGCAACGATTTTTAGGTTATCTAATGATAAACATAATAGTCGTTCATGATAAATTGCAATAAACCTTTTTATTACTACTGGGTTGCTTAAAAAAAGATGACTTGGGATTTTTTCTTCAAAGCAACAACCTGACAGGAGTTTTAAAGAATATATTCAACTAGTAAGTAGGATTACACTTTTTTCAAAAAATTGTAAAAGGATTAACACAGTGTTAACTATGCAATACTAATGCTACTAGTAGTAGAGGATTTGTCTATACTGTAATACTGTCTGTAATAAAAGCTGGAATGTTCTGTTAGATCTGCCGTTAGCAATTTCTACCACTTAAACTGACTATCTGTTATATTCCATACACTATTAAAGGTTTAGGGTCATAAGATGATTTCTGTCCATCTACAAGCTGCAAGAATGAGAAGTATCTTTGGACAGAGTGACTTGAATGAAAGAAAAAATGAAAAAAATAAAAAAATATCTAAAGCTTATGCCTTATCTATGTCTGTGAAGTAAAATATTGAAGCATTCTGTGGTTATTTCTAGACATAAAACTGAGCAGGAAAAGACATTCTGTTAAAATCATTTAACTGCATGCTGTCTAGGTAGCATTTACCTAGACAATAACTGTGCGACCATATACCTAAAAGAAAAATGCAGTTTCACAGAATTTTGATCATGAAAAATTTTGTAGATTAAATACGCTATTTCAACTTTGTTCAGATAAAACTCAA
Source organism: Sclerurus mexicanus (assembly GCA_013396755.1). Taxonomy (NCBI): domain Eukaryota; kingdom Metazoa; phylum Chordata; class Aves; order Passeriformes; family Furnariidae; genus Sclerurus; species Sclerurus mexicanus. Next base: position 1,732,166 of record VWZF01001682.1, on the reverse strand, counting down.
AGATATTTCTACAGCATTCGTAAGAGAACTATCTGAGTGAAACTCCACAGGTACGTAATTTAATACTTATTTCCTTATATCTTCTATGCCAGTTACATTATTTAAGCCAGAGATATATCGCTCCTCAAAAAACAGATGACTTCAAATCACTGCTGTTTTTTAAGAAGAACTTAACTGTTGTAGGCTATATGCATCTTCAACTCAGACTGGTCCTGATGAGGCATTTGTACCATCTGCAATGAGTAAGAGTTTCCTCCTATATGAGACTATCAGAGAAAGCAGATGGTGCTAAAGAAAACACTTTTCAACCAAAAAAAAAAAAGGGAACATCCTAATTATTGAGCTAGACAAGATTTTGGTTTAGTTAAGAGACGAGTTTTTTCTCAGAGTATGCAGGCAAACATCTTGACAGAAGTAGAAGCTTAAGGAGGAGGGAACCAGAAGGTTCTCTGCATGTTCTATTCCAGAGACAAAAGAATTCTTAAGTGCCTAAGTCTGATCTTTCTTTAAGGTTATGCAAACATCTGCTTTCACTGTAAAAAAATAACACTTTGTGCATCATGCCTTTGTTCTGCAAGTTTCTATTTCCATTTATTCTACAAGTGGAAAAAAAAAGAGTTCTCATTTTTGTGATTTTACTTGATACTAGAGGCCTTGGGTCTGTTTTCATTGAGAGAAGTGCCACCTGTACGCACCTCACCTTCTGTTTATTTCTAGCAACATACTCTGTACTTGTGCAGAAAAACTAGCAAAATTCTTATTCTGGAAAACCAGAAGTCTGGAAAACTCAGAGTCTTAGGTTTTTATTTTGCAACTAATGGGGAAAATGGGGAATTCTGGAATGAGTGGCTATTATTTGACAAAACTATCTCTTCTAGCACAAGACACAAGAACCATGATTAAAATGAAACTTATCGATCCTGGCAACAATTCTGCAACATTTACACAAACACAGCAAATTTAAAGATTGAGTATTATTTTTATTTCTTACAAATTAGAACTTTCCTATTTTTATGCAAGTACAAATTTCTTTCTGAAATTATAATAACTTCCAAATTAATCCATAGTATTAAGTAAATATACAAATCTATTCAGTTGCATTCTCATACCTACACGGTGAAGTTTAGCTGTGATCAAAGTTTTTAACTATTCCCTGTATTTCAGTATAAGAAAGTGAATCAACAACATCTGTTGTTCTAATTTTTTTCCTATTAAAAACTGCTTTATGAACATTTGTTCAGTCTAATTCTCTACATAAAATACAAAATATGCATTGTGCAACTGATGTTTAAGTTTATAGGAGCCACTCTGGGACAGTTATCGATTAAAATCCTTTCCTACTCCCAAATCATTATAATCCATGGCAAAAAAAAAAAAAAAAGATGAGATGTACAATTTAAAGTTCAATTTATGTTTTATATGATGTTCTCTATCAGAATTCTGTTAACACTTATTTTCTATTTATGATGAGGGACATTTCTTCTATGAAACCAGCATGTTTTAATGCAAATATTACTCCTATAAAGTATGTACTTATGTGGTTAATTTAAAATAAAACCATACAGACATTTAAGCATGTTTGTAACAGTAAAGTTACAATGTAAGGTGCATCAATAGCATTAATATAATTGATAAGACCTATGACACATCTTTTCATATATTTAAGCTATTAAATGGAGAAAATAAGTAATTCTCCCTTTTCATCTTTTATGTCCAGCCTTACTTAATTAGCTGATGTTAAGTATTCTAACTTCATCTTCAGCAATGGTGTAACCATTGTAAGTTCACTTATTTTAGGGAATTCACTCTATATTTGTCATTATTTATTGTGAAAGTATAATCTGAACAATGATCACTGCAGCTGTGTTAACATACTCAGCGCATGCTGACATTCATACTAAAGCTACACTTTTAATATCCATTTTCATAGCTTCAAGAAAAGAAAAGCAAAACAACCAACCAAACAATGAAATCTCAAACCCTACTCTAAATAAACAAGTAGTTCATAAATGTAGGACCTCCATTAGCTGTGCCATCTGATTCTTTGTAGTGTTATGTACCCTTTTCTAACATCCAATAAAAATTTGGATCTTGGGAGAAGTTCAGAGAGGAACAAGGAGAACCATGCAATACAGTGGAGAATCAATTTCAGTTACAGGAAGAAAAGGAGTATCTTTCACTGGTGCAAATACACCGTGAGCAGGAAAATAAATTTCATCAAACTGAGCTCTGAGTAATTTTGTGGGTCTGAATTCTAGACGCCTCAGTGCTGTGGATATGCATAGTCCAGTGTGGAGTCTACTCTCAAACTTAAATTAAAGTGAAGTATAACAACAACAGGAATAGTTGATAGTACTAGATGACTTAAAATACTACCTTAAACACATTGACATTTACTTGTTTTAGATAGGGACCACTATTGATGTATGAGTATCTCCACAGATATGCACTAAACTGGCAGTAAATCAGTTTAGTGAGCACAGTTAAAATCAGTTTAGCTGAGCACAACTTCATATATAATCTGTTAGGGTTGGATGTAAACTGGCTGCACTGATCTATTGTTAGATTATACGAGAAGTACATACTTAGCCTCAAGGCTTTACTACTGTGGCTGTATCTAGACCTTAGTTACTAATGCTGGTCATATTGTAGCAAAACACGTAGACAAGAAAATTTATGTTTCTACTAGCTCTGAGTAATGTCCCTATTCTTCACTTTCTACATTTAACCAAGAAATAACAGCAATGGTAACTTTGACTCAGAACTTCTACTGGAGCCCTAGGTTTTATAACTGCGCAGGGGAATAAGTGAGTCCTCTTTGATGTGGCAACTCAGTTTTTCCTACTATGTACATAATAAATATATAAGCTGACCTTTAATTAAATACCCACATGACTAACATTATCTTTGATTTCATATTTGATTAATATTTTTAAGATTTTTGCAAAATAAATCAATAACACACAGTAATTTTATCTTTTTGATGGTTTAAAAATATTTTTCTTGCACAGAAAAACATAAAATCCCATCTGATTCTATGAAAAGCCTTCTGTCTTGAATAAAAAGTATTTGATATCTGTAACTATTCATAATATTGAAGATAGCAGCAACTGTGTCTATGAAACATATACTCCCTTCATCTAAAATAATTGTGTATGCTATGGTTTCCTTTGACAAGTACTTATAAATCTCATTATTATAAAGTAAATTCAAAATACAGAATAAATTCTATGCCACTAACTTGAGTTATTTTCATATCACCTATGTCACTAACTTGAGACAGTTTTTGTAGCACAATTTTAAGTCTGTTCAGACATTAATCCATATATGATTACAGAAGATGAGATATTTTTATTTTCCAGATTGGGAAACAGAGGCAGAGAGTAATTCAGATTATTGTCTGCTAAAACTGTTTGATTCACTTAGATATTCATACAAAGTCTCTTCTCATCTTCATGTGGTGTGTGTGCTATTGACAGAACCCAAGCTGGCTGCTTAGTCTTAGCTTTCTTCATTCCATAGGTGTGCCCTTCCCTAGTGGCAGTGTCATTCCTTTAAGGTTTTCCAGGAGGAAAATACTGTCACCCTCCCATGTCATAATTAAAGAATCCAGAAGCATTTTTGTGAATACTGGCTGACAAACAATCAATAAAATCCAACTGAAATTTCACAGAGACTACCACATCAGACCTACATTACAAAATTCTGCAAACTGCCTAGCTCATATTTTATGAGCATCCTCAAAGGTAGGAGACTGAAATCTCTAAATGTATTTCCATATCCCTTCCCTTCACATTTACTGAAGACTTTCAGCCCCAAACTGTCATCATGTAAATGTATGTGGAACATAGGCAGTGCACAAATGACGACCTGCTCTTACCCAACTGATGTGAGATTTCATTCTCACTATCAGTATTTACAATGAGGTGCAGCAAAGGACTTATTTCTGCTCTGAGCGAAGTTTATGGCAATACTTAACATTGTAAAGCAACTTGGTATTGCCATTGATACAAAGTTAATTCACACTATGGAACTCTACAGCCATCACTTGCCATTTATTTAAACCTGCTCTGACAATCTAGACTCATATAGTTAACAAAACACTTTGCCAAGTCTATATTGACTTCAACAATAAAAATATGGTAGCACTACAGTATTCTAGCACATTACAAACATATTGTCAGATGAAGTCTTTAAAGTACCTTGAGATTTAATCTTGAGATCCATAGTTCTCAAACAATTTCCTAAGAGATTTCACTTGTCCAGTGTAGATTCTATATGTTTTGGTAACAAACAGTGTAGGCTTTTGTTTAGTATGTGCTATTGAAATAAAATACCCCCTAATGTGCTTTTGTTCCTTAGAATATTACAGAAGACTGTATAGTGCCATATGACTCTGTAAATACGAATACTTTTGTCTTCTGGAAAGGAATCATCTAATGCAAGTGTTGACACTAATCTCTGGTGAAATACACATAACCCCTACAACAGGCACATGGAAAATAAGGAGGTGATTGGTGACAACCAACATGGCTTCACTATGGGCAAATTGTGCCTGACAAATTTGGTGGCCTTCGAGGTTACAGGATTGGTGGACAAGGTAAGAGCAACTGATGGCATCTGCCTGGACTTGTGCAAAGTATTTGACACTGTAACCCGCAATATCCTTGTCTCTAATTGGAAACACATGGGTTTGAAGGATAGACCACTTGGTGGATAAACAATTGGCTGGATGGACAGATATTGTCTGCAAGTTTAATAAAAACATGAGAAAAAAGGCATCTTAGAGCTCAATTAACACATTTTTTCAGGCACTATTTTCTTTGTTTGAATTTTCTTTGTTGAAACTAAGAATCTGCTTCTGAAATGTGTACATCTTGATGAAGAATGACTGAAACTGATTAGAAAAAACCATAGAATAATATTATTAATAATTTATGCTAAAATATTTGTGACATATGTACAGCTCGCTTCTGGTTTCTGACTTAGGCATAGTATTATTCTGACTTTACCATAAGACTGTGACTCTCCCTGCAAAGTTTTGAAAATAAATAGAGTATTAATATTGTAAAGGATTAAGTGAGGTTTGCAAGCAGGGACAGATACTTAATGTGTCTTGAATGGGAAACAGAGAAGTGATACAGTGCTATTTACTAGTTTACTTCATATAATTTACAGGTAATTGAAAATAAAATTAAAAAAAAAAACCACAGGAAGAATACACTCATAAAGGAAAAAAATTGTCAGTCCTGTTTCTTTTTTTTGGTCTGATATAAGCACTTTAAATGTTTGAAATTCAAAGAAAAGTAATTTTCTACTAAAAGGATTGAACTTTTCTGGGAAGGGTACTTTGGATTTGGTTTATAGAGTCCCACAGTCAGAAATCTAGTATCAAAATTGGATAAAGAACAAAACACAAGTTTAAGAAAAGATCTGCAGGGAATAAGTGATAAAATCAGCAGGGAATCACTAGTGCTGTAAACAGCCTAAGCGGGGGTTAATGATCACCAAAACACAAGTGAAGTGACAAAAAGCAGCAAGGCAATAGGAAACAGGAGACAATGCAAGTTACCAGGGGGTCCATTGACAAGTTAATTGAAGTAACAAGCTGAAAGACATGTAACGCATCAATAAGGAAGAGAAAACAAGCAGCTACTGAAGCAACTAAAGAAAAATATGATTCACCCAGAAAAAAATGAACTAAACCAAAGAAAAACCATACCCAACCATACAACAGAAGGTTGTCAGACATGAGTCTATTGCAAAATGACAGTCAGTGAAATCCAGTGAAACAGTACTTTAAAACACTCAAGATAAGACTTTATTTCAGACTTCAAATGGCTTCTTTTGCATAGGTTTAATATGCAATATTGAAATACCTTCTTTAGCACCTATTGCTCTGGTTCTTATTTTGTGCTTTGGACTTTAGTTTGTTGGTTTGTTCTAAGCCATTTTCAGAAATCTTAGAAATAAGGATTAAGTAATTCCCATATGTGCTAGCATGACAGACAACAGTATAGCACAGGCAGACCTTTAGTCCTCTGGAAATGGAAGGAAAGAAAGAAGGGCATGGCTCTGTTTTGGCTGGAGAACAGATAGGCTACAGCATATGTAACAACTAAGAACCATAAAGATGTACTAATGATAGTGCTCTGCATTCCTTTCTCTTTTTTTTTTTTTTTTTTTCTGGCATGTAATTTGAGCTAATTGAAGGAATCATTTTACTATTGTTTTACCATGGTACTATGAGAGAAGGTAATTGTCTAAAGGTTCTTTACATGAAAACTGAACATAAAAGCATAAATAAACTTTCTTTAAAGGTAAATGACAATTTTAAACTAGATGCAAAATACAGTAAGAAGGCTATATTTTTATTGAAACTTCTGTAGATTATCAGACACCTGTTGGGTCCTGGACAAGTCCATATAGATGGGGGGTGGAGTTTCATCTTACATGTTTGTGCAAGTCACTTGCAGAAATAATTTCCATCAGTTATTTAAAATATTTTAATTCAATTTTACATCAGAGTCCAGATCATCAGATGTGTCTAGCTGTGTTTTACTAGAATGTGTCCATTTTAGAAGCTCACAGTAAACGAAATCTAAATTTTTAGTAAATGTGCACATCTGTAGGCAGAATTCTATTTGATTTCAACAAAATACCCAAAAAACAAATCACAAGCAGCAGCGACATAGAGTTTCTTCCACTGAAACCATGATATACTCTTCCAAAAATGTTCATTAAATGAAGCCATTCAGTCAATGATTTTAATCCTGACTTCTAGATTATGTACTATCTGTAATTACATAATTAAGCTTTGCCAGCATAAATACAACTCATATTGACCAGCAGAGATATTTGGAAATATACACTAGAAGAAAAACTGCCAAAAAATCTTGTGGAAAAGAAGAAAGGATGAAGAAAGGATAAGGAAAGGAAAAGTTTCGAAAGTTCAAATGGAATTTGCAGTCTTGGTTTGACAGACAGAATAAATGCTTGTGTATGTAATTCTGTACGTGCAATAATGTTTTGGTTTTTTTTCTCTTGCTCTAATAACAAGCTCCAAAGGAAGAATTCTTATTACAGAGAAGCCAAGGTTCAGATTTAAGACTTTCAGACTCTAACCAAATTCTCACTGTGAATCTGGCACTGGCAGAAGTGTGACATGAAGATTCTAGCTTGTGTGAAAACCTACTGTATAGCTGTCGGTACAGAAAGTAATTTTCTACATTCAGTAGAAAAGTTCACATCTCGCAACGCTTTGTATCTTGAATCTAGTACAGCCATCAGCCACTGATAAAACAAAACAGAAAACCAATACATTAGATCAAGTTTAAGTCAAATTAAAATCATTTTGTCATTCATCACATTCAAATGACCATATTAATTTGTGTGTCCTTTCAAACTATTATATACTGCAAATACATATTTATCCAAAGAAACATAACAAAAGCTATCTATAATTCAAAAATATTAGTTTATGTGTAAAAGCTCATCTGTACTCCCACAAAGATGTCCAGGGAGATCATGACAACTCAGAGGAGCCCTGCTGAGCTCCTCCCAGGCCTATCACCAGTCATCTGACAGCAAAGACCCATCTTCATATCCAAATCAGAACAGGAGCACAAGTCACTGGGTCCCAGTGACCAGGCAGACCCGACTGAGGGACAACAAGTGCCAGCCCTTGGGGTAGGATTAGCAGTCAGAGACTTATGCCCATAGTACAGTATCTGGAGCAAGTGCAAGGGTGCAAGCCAAAAGCCATAATCAGAAAATACTCCAGAGGCCATCATAACAATTCAGCAGTATACCTGATAAAGTTACAGTGCCCAGGAACATTCCTTGGAATTGTTTACTTTACTACCATGATGTAATCACAAATCACATAAGAAATTTCAAAAATGAAGCAGTGGTCACTGTGAGAAGCCCTAGTATCAGCTCAGCAAGAGCCTCCCTCTTGCCAGAATTCAGCAACTATATACAAGCACATTCTTGCTGCCCAAACCTTATGCTCATATTCTGATTTGATAGCATTGTATATCCACCTGTCTTCACAAAATCACACAGGACTTGTAATATTACTGTAGAGACTGTAAGACAATGAAGGATCAGACTCTAAATCCATAATCAAGAAATATTTTAGAAGTACCTTATTTAGGGAATGCAGTAAATCCTTTAGGAAATTGAGAGTTATGTAGAATATAAAACACGAGGAATGGGTTTCAAGGTAATGAATCTGGCAAAAGGACAAAACGTGCTATTTTGAATGATTGCTACTTGATGAGACTATAATAAAATCTTCAGCTCCATTCTATTAGACTAAGCAGGAAGGTCAAATATGCAACAGAAATTGGATTGATATGATGCAGTTAGCAAAAGAATCAGTAGTACCAATTTTGCCTTTAAGTTTGTGAAGTTCGGATTGTATTTAAGCTGTGCAAAAAGAAGAAACTGCTACAACAGATAAAGAAGGAAAAAAAAATTAATTAAAGAGAATACCAACATCAGCTTCCATTCAAAGTTGGAATAGGTGTCTACTATACCTGGACTCTGGGCTGAAGCCAATGACAATGGAGATTCCTGGGCTGGTGGGAAAAAACAACTATGACCCACAACCTTCATATTGCCTTCCTAACGATGAGGAGCTAAACTAACTGCTTGGGAATGCCATTGTTATCTCTTGGAGTTATCTCTTTGGATGCTGCATCCAAAATCCAGTCTATGCTGTTGCCCAAGGAAATTGACAGCCACAATGCAAAAACAAAGTAAAATCAGCCAAGTGGGAAAATTCACCCTAAGATTAAAAAGAAATAATAGTGAATGGGGTTGAGGGAAAAAAAAAAAAAGAAAGAAAAAGAATAAAAGAGTAAAAATGCCACTGTACTGTACCTGAAAACTGCCCTAACTTTCTTATGGACTTCTTGAAACATATGTGCTGGTTTTGTACTTTGAGCATGCATTATTTGCATGACAACTATACAGGGGTATTGTATTTATGGCAAATGAAAGTATAAGAAAAAAAAATGCATGTGTTTCAGTATATTTTCAAAAGCTAAACCAATTCAGCTTTAATAATCTGAGATTTTCTTGGGTTTTTATCTATTTTTAAAAATCTAAATATATTCAACATCCACATTTTTATGCTGACTTTTTAGAAGATGCTTGTACAAAGAAGAATGATGCTCTAGAACTTTGTTTTCAGAGGCAGATTAGCAAAAATACAATTAGATGGAATAGCATTAGCTTTAAATGACATATATGTATCACCAGAATTTAAAAGGTATGAATCCTTTGGAAGTCTTGAGATAATTATTGGAACAAAGCTTTTTTAAAATCATGATCATTCTAAAATGAGCCTTCTCTCTCTTTTAAACAGCAGGATTTCTCTAATACTGTACATGCTTTTATAATTACTTTACTTCAATGTAATACTTTAATGAAGACCAGTTTAATTAAATTAAATTTCTCCCTAGTGGTAACTCAATCAAAATGCATTCTACCCTCATTATGTTATCCGTAGGAGTCCAACATTGTAAGTGCTATAAGAGAAGCTGGTTTTAATGAGAATGGTCATGACGTATTATACTTGAGAGTCAAGTTACAGAAACTTTAAATGTCATATAACAAAGAACTATGTATTAAGATGAGAGGGTAGACATTTCTGTACTAATTGGTTCTGTTTAATACTGTCCTTTAAATTATGATGTTATTATTTATTTATGACAGGCATTTACTTATACTGCATGACAGTTTCAGTGATTAAACTTTTATAGATAAATATTTGTCTCTTAATGATTAGGACAGCAATCACTGATGTTTATTCTGAAATGACATTTATCATTACCTCCTGTAGAGCTGTTTAACAATAACACATCAGCAACATATTTACAAGGACTCTAATTTTAAACAGGCTATATACTATACTGTACAGTATATATACTGGTAATATTAAAGTCCTTTCTCTGTAAATTTGACATCCATAGTAAGCTTCATAAACTTCATAAATATTTTTCCCGCTGCTAAACTCTAGGTTTAGATAATGAACGTGTTCAGTAACCATAGAGGTAGCCAGAAGTTAAATCACAGAATCAGGGAATTTACAATGGACCACAGTGGGCCATCTGGTCTAACTCCCCTGTTCAAATGGGGTCATCTGAGAGCACATTGCACAGGATTGTGTCCAGAGGGTCCTTAAATATGTCCAGTAAGGCAGACTCCAAAACCTCTCTGGGAAATCTGTTACAGTGCTCAGTCACATGCATAGTAAAGAAGTTCTTCATGTTCACTTGGAACTTCCTGTACATTAGTTCCTGCCCACTGCCTCTTGTCCTATTGCTTGGCACCACCAAGAAGAACGGGGCTCCATCCTCTTGACATTTGCCCTTCAGATGCTTCTAGACATTGATGAAATCCCTTCTCAGATGTCTCTTCTTGAGGCTGAACAGGCCTCTCTCTACAACCCTCTCCTTGTAAGAGAGATGCTCCGATCCTTTAATGATTTCTGTTGCCCTAGGCTGGACCTACTCCAGGAGTTCCATGTCTCTCTTGTACTGAGAAGCCCAGAATCAGATAGAGAACTCCAATGCAGCCTCACTAGGGCTGAGTAGAGGGGCAGGATCACCTCCCTTGACCTGCAGGTAGCACTCTTCCTAATGCACCCAGAACACCATTGGCCTTCCTGACCACAGGGATACACTGCTGGCTCATGGACAGATTGTTGTCCACCATGACCCTCAGGTCCTACTCAGCAAAGCTGCTTTCCAACAGATGAGCACCCAGCCTGTACTGATGCATGGGGTTATTTCTCTCCAGATGCAGAACACTGCATTTGCTTTTAGTTGAATTTCACCCAGTTTCAGAGTGCCCATCTCTCCAACCTGTTGAGGTCCTCCTGAAGGGCTCACTCTGAACACACCTCACTCTGGGGTACATCCATTACTCCCAGCTTTGTGTTCAGTGAACTTGCCGAGGAGACATCTCCCCCTTCATCCAAGTCAATGACGAATAAGTTGAACAATACTCAGCCCAATATTGAACCTTGGGGGACACCACTAGTGACAGGCCTACATGATAACTCTCTGGAATCTGCCATTCAGCCAGTTCTCAATCCACCACGCTGTCCACTCATCCAGTCCACAGCTCCCGAGTTTGCCTATGAGGATATAGTGAGAGACAGTGTTGAAAGCCTTGACAAAGGTCAAGATAGACAATATACACTCTCTCCCCTCATCCATCCAGCTAGCTGTTTCATCATAGAAGTCAATCAGGTTGGTCAAGCACGATTTACCTTTAGTGAATCCATGCTGACTAGTCTTGATCACATTCTTGTCATCCATGTGGATAGATAGTCTCCAGAAGGAGATGTTCCATAACCTTTTCAGGGACTGAGGTGAGGCTGACTGATCAGTAGTTCCCTGGGTCCTCCTTCTTGGTCTTTTTGAAAACTGAGATGATGTTTGCTTTCTTCTAGTCTTCAAGCATGACTTTTCAAAGATGATCATGAGCAGCCTCACTATGGTGTCCACCAGCTCTCTCAGGACTCATAAATGCATCCTGTCAGGGCCCATGGACTTGCGAATACCAAGTCTTCCTAGGTGGGATAAACCACTAAAATACTAGATTAAGGTGTCATACAGCTAATTTCTCTGTCTCCTGGTTGGCACCAGAATCCTAATGTCACAACTAGAAATATATTACTCTGATGACTACTTTCCTCTGGAGTGAACAAAATACAACCAAAATAAAGTCTTTTGCATAAAACCTAGGAATAGACTAGAACAAAGTACACACTAGGAACACAGCCTACATCACACATCTGACTCCACTGACCACCTTCAGCCAGCCATGTTTCCCTCAACCCAAACCTCACACTGTCAGCCTTGTACACCCTGTAAGGTCTATGTTTATAAAACAAAGATAGCTGCCAAGCTCCCTTCTTAGTCAGGTGCATCCTTGAAGGTCTTACATGTGGTCAGACAAGAGGTGCGTAACAGCTTGTTTGGATCCCTGTGATGCTCACAATCAGAAAAAAAACCCACCCACAATACTGAAAAATAACACAGGCAGTGTCCAAACACACCTATGCTGCTGTATAGCAATAAGTTGTTGTTAATGGCTAACTGTAATATCATGTTGTTGACTGCAACATCTTCAGTGGCTGTAGCACATACCAACATTAGCAGCATTTTGTCTTTTCCATGTATTATGGAGAAAACATTCACTTTTCTCCACTCCACTTCTGACAGAACTTCCCCTGCCACTTGCTGTGGGTGCACTTTAAAATTTGAGCTTCAATGCTACAAACTTTTACATCCCTAAAATATGCACACCAAGCAGAACATAATATTTAGTTGGTTTGAAACCCAAAATAAGTTCTTTTGTACCTTGTGGCCTAGTAAAAATAGCATTGCCACTGCCAGTAGTAGCAGGCCAAAGACTTCATGCAAACTGTGTCCTGTAGTAGCTTTGCAGGGCCACAGTCCTGGCCTGTTAGGCTCATTACCAACATTTTATGAGAAACCATGGTGTGAACCAGGGCTGAACACCAGATGTCTCTTCTTTTGATGTCTTTGTATAATTGCTTTATTGTTATGTTCAGGAAGAAAACGTCAAGTATTGTGTCCAATTCTGGGTCCCTCAGTTTAGGAATGATGTTGAGGTGCTCGAGCACATCCGAAGAAGGGCAACAAGGCTGGTGAGGGGTCTGGAACACAAGTGCTATGAGGAGTGGCTGAGGGAGTTGAGGCAATATAAGGTAATACAAAACTTAAGTAAGGAGTACTCCTTTCCATAAAACTGGCTACAGTATCTCTAAACTACACCAGAAGGTTTCTCTTCTCAGATGTAACCACTGCTACTATTAAGGTATCACATTTAGTCCAAAAGAACATCTGCTTAATACCAAGGTGTACCAGGTCAAATTAAGGCAATTCTAGACAAAAGGAAAATTACTTGCAACAGATGGTCAAGAAATGGCCTGTGCTTGACATAGCTAACTCAAAATCAGCTCAGTATACCTTACAACCACAGAACATTTCTGCACCAATGCAGTTAATGTGGATAGGACCTGTCCACAAATGATTTCCTACTGTTAGGGCACAAACTGTGGAGCAGATTTTATTAAAACATAAATCTTTCAAGAATAGCTCAAAACTGACCAGTCTCTTGCTATAAACCACAAGCAAAACAGAGTATTTCCTGTATCACTAAATAATCACAGAATCATGATAAACAATAGTTTCAACCTTGAAGACTTTCTGGAATTTTAACATATACAGTGGTTTTTAATATTACTAGGTTGTTTAAAGGAACAATTTGGTCTATATTTCTCTGTAATTCACTTAGGCATTTTCAGATTTGGTAATTAATAATACAATTTTTCAGAATTTATTATGAATCAATTACAACTGTGGATGTTTGATGGCTTTGAAAAGCTGGCCCTAAAAAAAAGCCGTTCATAAACTTCAGACAGACAGCTTTGAAAAATTTCTGCCTCAGCCCAGTCATTAAATACTTGGATAAAAGTTTACTGTATAATATGAAGTATCCTCCTTTTAATGAAAAAAACTATCTATTCTGAAGGATTCTACCTGTTGTAAGATTTATGAATCTCATCAATTAGTTACTACAATATTTATGTGTGATTATGCCAACATAGTTCAATAACAGTGTGGAAATAAAAACCAAAACAGGCAAGAACAAAAAATAAAATGATAAAAATAAAGGTACAAAAATATTATCACTTAAGGAAACTCTTTTGAGGAATGTACAGGGAAAAGGTGAGGCTCATTTTTGTGCAGAGGACTGAATATGATTCTGAACATTTGAAGGACAAAAAAAAAANGAAAAAAAAAAAAAAAAAAAAGAATTTGAGCAGGTCTTGGAGAAGTTTCTATTTGGGCAAGAAAACCGAAAAGCAAACTCAACAAATTAGACTTGCCTAGCTTAGACTTGTAGAAGCATGTAAAGACTCAATAAATGTCACCTCTTTATTTTAAGTCTTGAAGGTGCTACTGCAGTAGATTCTGTATTTCACTCACTGACAACCTTCCCATGTTTTTCCATTTCTGCAGTGACAGAAGTTATGATCTGAGGCAGTTGCATTTAATTCCTCTGCTCCAGAGCTTAAACTGCTGCTGATACATTCTTTGTAGGCAGAATGTTTTCTTCCTTTCTCTGTTCCTTTATGGTTAATTTTATTTTTGCATTTCACTTGTTCCAGTCCATTGATCTTTTCACATTTCTTTCATTCATTTACAATACCAAACTATTTCTTGGTATTTGTTCACTGATTCGCAACTTCTCTCTCAACTTTTTCTTTCTCCTGTGTCTTCTGCCTCTCAAATGGTATCCATCTTAAAATTAAGGCTACATGAAGACAGGTACTAAGGTGACAAAAAAGAAATTCTCAGATAATATACACCCAGAGGACAATCTTTTAACATGAGTAAGTAAGCAGCTGCAGCTCAGGATATGACAGGAATATGTAACAATGCAATTCTCTCACAGAGCTATATAACTTACATTAGGAGCAACAGAATTTCACATATTTTCTTTCTGAAAATAAGAAAATGTTAATTTGCATAAAGTGAGATTGAAATAAAAGTAATTTAAAATCATATTTTAATTTGACAAATTGCAAAAAATTTAAACGTAATATCTTAAAAACATGGAAACGGTATTACAAGGTATGCTTTTAGGGCTGCATATAAAATTAACTGCATGTATATAATGTTATTTTTAGCTGATTTGAATTTTTCTAGTGAAAATATCAGAATTGGGATACTGAATATTGGTCAAATCATACCTCAATTACTCTTAAGTGGAATGGAATACAAAGCATTGAGCCATTGCTGAAGTTCACTGACTAGCTTAGTAAGAGAATCTGATCTTGGAATGGACTAGATATTAACATTCAACAAAGTAACCAGTTTGCAAACTCAATTGCTATAAACTAGTGCTACATAACAAATACGCTTCAAATGAATTTCATTTCAGAAAGTAATTGTAAAGTGAAGAGTGAAGGAAATCATCAATTAACAACTGCAATGTAATCATTATGCAGGTATCTTGAACCCTACGAAGTCATATTAAGCTCACTATTACAAAATAGAGCTGTAATATGGAGTTTATTTTTATTTTTTTATTTTGTCCTTCTGTCATTGCTGCTTAATGCATTAATGCTTTATTTATCTATTTTTTGTAAACATTCTAATAAAGTAGATACTCTAAGAAATACCTGGGGGGGGGGAAGAGAGGTACCAGGAATATTTAATAAGCACTAATACTGTCTCAGCATCTTTGTGTGGTAAGATGTTTTATAAATGCTTCCCGTAGCAGAATCTCTTCAAAAAATTTACTGGTGTGTTATTGTTGACTACTGAAATTTCTCTCTGGAAAGAGTGGCATTGTAGCTTTTTTTTAATCATTATTTTTTTATTAGTAAATATGCAACTATTTGGATGGAGAATAGTTATATATGCATTTTATAGTTGGTTATTAGTTTAAAAAAAGGAACTATTAATACTATTGGACTCATCCATAGGACATAAAGAGAATACACACTACAGGTGCTGAAAATATTTCTCTCCTGTACAGTCTTCATAAAAGAGACGTATAGTTTGCATTTTCCTCTCTATCAAGGCCACAAGACCTCATTCAACAAGAGGAAAAAGGTAACACTGTTATTATTACTGTTGAACAATTGGTCAACTCCATGTATTATTTCTTTATTTTGTACCATTTTCAGGGAAGAAATGAGTCTAACTGTCCATGTGATCTTCTACATCTTATAAGTGGGTTAAAAATGAATTAATTTTCATGATAAATGCAATGCCCCTTCTCAACTTGATAAGATTCTGTATTAAATATCAAATTCTGCTTCACAGTCATGCAAAACCTATTCCTCAACAACTCCTTAGCATTGTGTAGCTTGACCTCTCATGTAATCTAATATAATAACTGGCTTGTGGTAAAGATTGTTAGTGGTGCATTTCCCTCCCACCACATTAAACACAGAATAATCAGATAATAAACTTTTATGTGTTTCTGATATTTAGGATTTACAAAAAGTTGAAAAAAGAATGATAATGGGATATAAGGCTGTCAAAAGCAAAAAATTATACACAAAATTCCAAGGACATTCACCAAGGATGATACAAGTAAATGTATGGTTTAAAAGTCTGTGTGTGAAGGTTTGTTTCCTAAAGAAAGAACTCTTTGTAGCTAACAAGCATTTTTAAACAACAGAGGAAGACAATTAGGACAGAACTATTTTGTCATAAATCTATAAGCAACAATTACCAAAAAGAGCAGAAACATGAAGCCAAGTGTATCACAGAATGCTATCAAGGCACACTGTGTACTACATTATAAGATGTATCATCAAAAGCAAATATTGAAAATGCTGACTTGAATATAGTCAACAAAAGAAGTAAAGAAAAGCCAGTAAACAAGGCAAAATGGCAGTCAGAGTCAAATGACACCATTATGCTGACTGATAGCCAGTTATGTTTCTTGTCTGAAACTCAAACAAGAGCAAATGTACTACTACCAGAAAATACTAAAACATTATTATAGCAGTGGAACTGTAATGCCTACCCAGATACTTTTTCCATATTCACAAAGGACTACAGAAATCACATAGTTTCTTAAGGTGCCTCTCTTGTAACTTCATTCTAAAAAAAATATATTCTGTCAAGAAGCTTAGTTCAAGATTATTAATATATTAAATATACTTACATTTTATTACAATATGAAAGACAAATATAAATCAATATTGTTGAGAAATGTAGAAATAAATCAGAATTTGGGATTTACTTCTCTGATATGCAGAATTTATGAGTGAGTAGAAAGAATATGAACATAGTGCCAGGACAGAATTAATATTCAGGGAGAATTTCTTACTTCTTCTGCTACGATTTCATTCTATGATACATTTTTTTTTTTTTTTTAGAAAAGCATACAGTTACAATTTATAAGCATTTGAAATTCTTACACTCTGATCTCTAAACAAACTGCTCAACTCTTTTGCCATAACCTCTCAAACCTCTTTAGCCAGAGTACTTCACATTAGACTTGCTAGCAGTAAACTCCCTTTCCATCCAGTCTTCTCAGAAAAATCATACCTACCACACAACAGCAGTAAACTTGATTATTAGGCATGCTTGAATGACTGAGAAAAAAATCTGCTTCAGAAATGAAAAAGAAGGTGTGTTCCAGAGTTGGTAGAAGCCGCCAAAGAATTGTCACAGTTGAGGAATATTGATAGATATACCTTCTTCAAAATCTCAAAAAGAGCTGTGAAACACCATTTGCGGATGTCCAGGTGTCATTACTGACAATGATCCACTTCAATAACTGCGGTTACACAGTACAATCCTCAGAACTATGATATTTGGCCATAGTTCAATAGAGAAGACGGAAAAGCTATTTGAGGTGAGGTCCGAGGTCCTGCTATGGTTGGCAAAAGTGTGCACTGTGTAAAGGAAGATTGAGAAAGGAAGACTGCAAATGTGCAGTTCATAAAATATTTGCAGGTGAAGTCCTTAAATGATTTGCTATGTCAAATTTACCTTTGTGTTACTGACATATAGCGTCTGGATATTAATAAGACCTTTGCCTGATTTCTATGAGAAACCGTTACTGATGCATTTTTTGCAGGCATTCTTTGACTCTTTACTTGAAACTACTTGTAGAGGTTTAACTGTTAAGTGTTCCACAGTAAAGGAACTCTGATATCTTCTCTTCAAAACTGACATATTTTGTCAGTCCAATTCTGCTTAAAATAGATATCTATTCATCAGAGGATATTTAAAGTGTATGGCAACAATCATCTTCTGTGGGAACTGCTTAAGCACAGAAATAATTATCATAAGTCCAAAGCGATCACACATATAGAGAAAAGTATTGTTAATTTTACTTTTTCATTTAACACAGCTGCTGCTTGTTTAACTTCTTTGCCAGAAACAAGAAAAAATAAAAGTAGTTTTGTTACCAAAATCAGCTTATACTGATCCTGAATGGGGTTTATGGCATGCAAGACTGAACTAATTTAGAAGTTGTTGAGGGTACGCAATAGATATTACTGTCTCCTGGTTTATAAAGGACAGACATCATATTTCTACTATAGGCCACGGAACAAAATATATCTACTTTCTGTACTGACAAAATTAAAAAAAACATAATTTTGTTTTGTAAAATTATTATGACTTATGGTCATAGTAATATATAGATAACAAATAAAAGAAAACATAAACAGATTAAAAGATGGTTGTTGTCAAAAGTCTTTAAACAGTACAGAGTGTGTTCTTTTGCTGTACTGGTGTAGCTTTTTGTTCTGTCCTCAAGGTACTATAAAGTTACTATAAACTCAGTGACAAAGAAACTGGGTTTTATGTATCTTCTCATAAAAAAACATAGCAAATTCTTTAAGTGATATGGAATTGGTAAATTGCAATCAAGCCAGAAAAATATCTTGTAATGTTAATCATACTGTCAAATATGAAAAAAAAAAAAAGGAAGTCAGTAATTAATTATCATATGAAGAAATTTCTAGTAACAAATATAACAAGATCTGTACATTTGATCAGCTTTACAAACAATCAAGAACAGTATTTCATTTGTCTAATATATGGCAACAGTGAAATTTTACAAACATAAGGAAGTTCAAAGTACTTTGGTACAGCTTTAAAGATTAAATACCCCTAGACAGAATCTGATCATCATTATGTGTAATTAGAATGAAAGTAATCCCTTTTTCTGTTTCAGAACTTCTTGTCTTTGGGGTGGTCTAACCCCTGGGTGCTTTAGTCTAAGAATTATTACTCAAATGACAGATGAGGCTAAGAGCAAAAGTCAGTTATATTTTAAGTCTGTAACCTCTTATTTATGGTTTTCTCTCACAGTACTCTCTCTCCAGTTTTACAACCTCAAAAGTTTCCTTTCATACAAGTGTAATATTTATAACAGACCTGTGCTAATCTCACAGATCTAGGGCTTCCTTGCAGTAGACCATCCAGGTCATCCAGGGAATGAGAGCTCTCCAGAATTTCAGATATTAGGGTCTATAAAAGTAAGTTTGAAAACTAGCATCACTCACTGCTAGGAAAAAAAACCACCAAAAAACCCCAAAACAAACAACACCAACAACTCCGCCATCCAAAAAAAAAAAAAAGACAAAAAAACCAAAAACCAACCAACCAACCAAAAAGAAATGTCACAAAAAGCCCCCCAAAAATCCCAAAAGCCCAAAGCAAACAAAAACAAATAAAAAACCCCAGCAACAAAACAAAAAGCAAAACAAAACAAAAAAATTAAACCAAAACCCAAAAAGCCCCACAACCCAAAACCACAAAACCACACAACAAAAACAAACAAGCAAATAAAACAAAAAGAAAAAAAAAAGAAAAGAAAAAGCCCGTCATTATGTTCTCTGTCCCTCTATACCAAAAGGCAGGCTGCAACCACACATCTGACTCTGGAATAAAGCCACTAATATTGTTAATGCAGATTTTTGATAGACTATACATGCACATACATCATCCTCTGCCTCATTCCAAGAGACATTATTTGCCTTCCAGTATCCTCCTAATAAAATAGGTTTTGTCACACTGCTCCAGACTACAGTGTATGGGAATAAGTAACAACTATTATCAGGGCATTTTGATACAATAGAAAGACAATGACACTCCTGTTTCGTGAAAGTTGAAAATTACAACAAAAAAGAATTATCAAAAAATAGGAGGAAGAAACTGGGTAAGAGGAGACATAACAGGAAAACTGAAGTCTTCCATTCTGATCTTATGACCTGTTGCAAAAATCATAGGAAAATGTATGGTACAAGAACTACAGAAGAATTAAGGAAAAATAAATTGATTTTATATTCAAAATACTTGTCTATTATTCCAGTAGCATAGTCTTAAATAAATAAATAAATAAATAGGAATACAGAGAAATCAATATAAGCATATTAATTTTAATTTCAGTCTCCTGATGAGAGTAGCTCTCAAATACATCTCAACACAGGTGGAGAGATAGAACGCTGATGAATAATATATATTTAAGTTTCAAGTAAGTCATTTGTCTCTGCAATTACAAGTCAGAAAAGCTACTGAATGATTTTTTAACATGTGATTCTTGACATATTTTTTTTCAGGATTAAGAGAAGCACATTGGCCTTTCTATGCATTAAACAATTGCCACGGAGATCAGTTTGTTTTACAATTTAGATAATATTGAAACAAACAATTATTGGATATTCTTTAATGTCATTCACTCATTTTTACAGAGATTGTTTAAAAATATTTGAAATTAAATTGCAATAATGTGCTGGAATAAAAATATGACAAAAAATAACTGATAAAATTCAGATTTAATGTTTTTCTTGTGATTGTATATAGAGAAAGTAATATTCCCTTCTGCAACACAGGAAAAAGTAAATCTGCTTGCTTTCAATTATGGGTAGGAAAAAAAAATCAAAATTAATCTGCCTGGCCAATGTTAATCTTTGGTAGGATTTCAAATGTATCTCCTTTAAGAATAATAAAAAAAAAAAAAGATACAGTTATCCTTGTTGTGCTTTGAGGTGATACAAGTGATTTGTCATTAGTAAATATTTAATCATTATTCAATCTATATTACATAATTAAACCCCCAATTTTATAACAACTCATGTCCTTCTAGACAAAAACAAACAAACAAACACATAAAGCCCACCCCACCTCAGCACTGCTAAACAAGCTCTGGCACAGGTACAGTAAAATAAAAAGTAAACTAAAAAAAGAGGTAAAATCTTAAAAAAATCTTGTATATCATATAAACTATAGATTCTTATGTACAACTGCATACATACAATTGTGAGATTGAGTCATACTATATCTCTGAATTCTTGGGAAAAGAATTCATGGGAGAATTTTTAATATCTACTACATGGGAGAATTTTTAATATCTATTTTTTATTGATTTTTTTTTTAGAAGTCTGAAGGAAAGACTTCTTCAAATAGCTTCTTTTAAAGCTACAATCCACTCAAGAATGTAACAGAAGAAATTCCAAAACTATGGATAAAGCAGCACTCCTGAAATAGCTACAGCTATTTTTGCCCTTGAAAGCATCACTTCTTCTCTTTGCTAAATACCTGCAGTGATTTTTTTTTATAAACACCAAGGGATTTTACATGTATTAAATTTAAGGGTGCAACCAGCATTCTTTTTTTTGCGTCTGCACTTACTTTGCATTTCACTTTATAATTATAAATGATTGAAACTATTTTGCTTTCTGTCCTAAATTGCTGTTTCACACCTCTGAGAAACTGCTAAATTGCATGCAGGAGGTTTTTTTTGTATTTTAATACTACATATTCAAACATATTCCAACAGTGTCATATGAGAACAGTGGGATACTTCTCTTTCTTTTTCATTTAGCTATGTGTACATAAGATTTGGTTAAATAGGAGTAAGAGTAATCAACTTGAAATTTTAGAATAGGGTTGTTTTTTTGTCTCAAGCTTATATGTTTGCAAAAAATTATATGAGAACTGTTAATCACAGCAGAAAGTTGCTGATTGACTTGAAAACCCTGGGTTTAGAATAAAATATTAATAAAATACACAATCATAATGACTTTAGTCAGAGTTTCAACCAGTGAATCGCCAATATCAGTGCCGAATATCAGTGCAGCATATACTTTTATGATCCTGTTCCATCATTGTAGCTGCAACAAGATTCCAGCTAATACTACAATGCAGTATGGCGTGCAGATATATGCAGTGGTTATTAACTGCAATTGTTTAGGAGTAGGTTTCCTAAGTAATCCAATTTTAATAATCACAGTAAATACGTATCATCTAATCATCTAAAAAATAACTGTTCCAGAGACCTGAACAGGTATAATCTCAAATTCTATATAGGTGGTATTAATCTACATATGACAATGTAGGCTTGCTAAAACTCTACATAGTAACAACTACTGAACTCAATTACAGAAATGTCATAATAATATCAAAGTTATCACTGTTATATAGACTGTTACTAAAGCTAAGAGTGAAAACCTTTTATTTATTGCCTGCATTTAAAACTGTTATTTAAGATAAAATTAGATAAATGTAGCTGCTGTACAGAAGCAACACGCTGTAAGAATGGACTACTGAACTACAGGAAAGCATACACATGAATCTGAAAAATGAGATATTTGATTCTGTTCCAAATTACATCAATCTTTTAAGTGGGCCTATACTACGTCAGTGTTATTTCCTTACTGACTACTGACTGATATCCAGAAATATATTATGCAAAATAAATCAATTTCAATCAAACCTATTCTGTATACAATAGCTTATGATGGTATTTAAAATCTATTACTTAAAAAAAAAAAATAATTATGAAACACAGCATGTGGAAAAGTCTTGTGCTGAAGTGGAAATTCTGCCCTGATACAGAAACAGTGGTGTTGTGAAAAAACAAACAAACAAAAAATCATAGTTAAAAACCCCAAAACTATTATAATTTAAAAAATGTTATGAAAAACCTCTGTTCAGGGTAGGCTTTTCTGTACACATAATTGTCCTGCTCATCCAGACTACTAACTTATAATGGAAATCAGTAAGAATCACACACATATCTAGCATGGTAATTCTGCCCATAAATTTGACTGATTCATCTCTGCTGATTACATCACAGATGAAGTACTTTAACTCCCCTACAAAATCCCACACACTTAGGGAACAAAATATTCTGTTTCCTTTTCACATCTGCAACTGGTAAATAATTTCAGGGTGCCTTCTTATAGTAAAAATGAATGTTAAGTACAAATGTAATGTAGTAGGTAAGATAACTCTAACAGAGAGAATTCTGGATGTATAGCAACAATCAATTTGTGGATATTATAATTATGTTAAACATTTTCTCCTGATTGAACAAATAGGCCATAATTTTCATCTGTAGGTAACATTATAGACAGGAAAAGAACAGAGTGCACATATAATGTGGCTCCAAGTCATCACACTGACAAAGCAATTAAAAAATCCAAGTAACGTAACACTCTATGCTTTCAATATAGTTCTTATAGAACATGAATTAAATTAAAATTTTGCATAATAATACTCTGGTTTCAGTTTGAGAAACATTATACTGTGAATCTGCAAAGACTTTGATGAATACCCTATTAAGATAACAGCCCAGTCAGCTGCAGTATTGTTTATAATCTAAATGGGTTTTAGACAGCAATGAAGGAGCAATAATTTTGTTCCATTTCAAATAAAGTAGCATTGAAGGGCACTCAAGGAAACAATTCTATTATTCTTTTTCGCATCTCTTTGAGTAGGATGACTGCATATGTTTGTTCCATAAAATAATGTTAAAAACACAGTCTCAACTTTTCTCATGACATTTACTTACCTACAATGGAGTTTCTCAGTTTTTTGAGAGTTTAAACTTACATTTACACAGAATAATCAAATTACATTTACTAGGAAGTATTTTCAGAGTTAATTTTTACCTAGTATTTGTTTCCATTAACTAAATGTAATCAGGATGAATTAAGTGCTTCTCTCACTGAAAATCTGTCCAAATAAAGAATGAATCAGTTGTAAGAACCACAGGATTTTGGATGTAACACTCTCCCCATAGAAAAAAAATCCATCTCTCAAACTATGCAAACCTCTGTTGGAGTGAGTTGTCCTTGGTGAAACAGCAGTATTAAGAACAACTCATAAAAATAAAGTTTTCCAGAACTCGGCCCCAAATATTCAAAAGGACTAAGAGTTCACATTTGATGCTATGTCTAAAGGAGAGCATTTTTCAAAGGTGTTACCCTCTTAAATATTGCAGCAATAGGTACTTACATATCTGTACAAAGAAATACTTCTGAGATAACCTATGCAATTGCATTAACATGTTATGTTAGAAGGCATTTTTTCTGCAGTTTCTCTTTGTGCTCTATTTTCCTTATTAATGCCAAAGGATTTATGTCACTATGTAAATACATCAAGAATGTGGGTTTTATTCTAACTTTGATGTAATAAGCAACACAACCATGATCACATAGGGTACACCAGTAAACAGCCATTCCTGGGGATAGTTCAGGGAAATTGAACACAGGCTCAAAAGCACTCCATAGATAGTCTGCACACAGCTACCTTCTAATAGTCTTATCTGAGCTCTTTCCCCCCATTGTTCTCATTGCCAAAGCAGTATTTAAATTTTACTAGTTTAAAACATCAGGGTTGTCCACTGAAAAGTTCTGCACTAGATGTAGAATACGATGCAATATAACATATATGTAATTATTTCTAAATGTCATTGTAATTTAGAGCACATTTAAATTAAAAAAAAAACAAATACAATTAAAGGGAGTAGGCTGTTGAGCAGACCACTAGTGTCACTGAAGTCTGATTTAAACATTTAGCTGAGTCTTCCTCTAGAAATGTGAAAAAAGATGAGGAGGTGAGAGACTATTCTCTGTAATATAATAAAGTAATCATCCATCTGGCAATTGTGAGAAATCTTCAGTTTTGCCATTTGTGTGAAGGAGTTTGCTTCTTGTTACATATAAGATGGTCTAGTGATACTGTGGAATAGGCATATAATCCATTTTTCCTGTGGCATAGGATACAGTAGGAAGGAAGCAGTAGATTTAGGTCAGACCTCTTTATCTCACTGACATTATTTCTATGGTGGAAGTATCCTCTATTGCCATACATGAGGAAAAGAAACTGTGGTTTATTTTTTAAGTGTTTTTGGTTTTCTCTTTCTCAAAGTGCCAACATTGCTGCCTGTTCTGTAGAGTTCAATATCTACACAAGTTAAACTCTTTTTTCCAGAATGACTTGGGATAAGTAATCCTTTTGTTTAAAACTAGTTTTCATATCTTTATTTTTTTGTTATTAATTTATAATTCTGGGAACCAGTTCTTATTTAAATTATTTTAGAATTCAATTTGATAGCAGCTTAAATGTGTGGGTATTTTGTTTCTTAGACTTTTTTTCCTTCTTTCTTAGAAAGTTCTATTACCATTTAACATATTAGTTTGGTCATATTTTCTGCCCTTTCAAACTGAAGCAGAATGCCAAGTAAAGAACATTACTTACTGCCAAAGGTTTTCAGAGAGTGTAATTAAAAGTTTGTCTCCCTTTTTTTATTTAGCTTTTTCTGGCATTTGACTAATTTGGCAGCATATGGTAGGTTTGTTTATTACCTTGTGCATAGTAATTAAAGCAGTACTTTAACAGAGACACACAAGAAATGTGTTCTATTTAAGAGGAAGACATTTTTTTAAATCTACACAAAATAAAAGGCATTTTTGAAATTAGTTCTGAAATCTAGAGCTATCTGGATGAATTTATGCAACTGACTGTATAATACAGAATTATTAACAGGTATTTTAATTAGTGTGCCAAAAAAGTGGCCTACAAAAATAATTCACAAATGCACTATGTTAATATGTACTTCAGACACCGACAAAATACCCTTTGGCACAAAGACTTCCATGTTTTAGACAGTCTGTGTTTTTATGCAGCTGTTTAGTAATTCAAAGTTCTCAACATTTGCTTTTGGAAACAGATTTATGTCCTTAATAGGTAATTGAGGGTTTCACACTGTCAGTATGTTTTTTGGTAACACGCTGATATCTGGCAATCATTTCTCCTGGAAATTTGGATCCAATTTTTTGTGAATAATAAATTTTCACAGTTAGTTAGTTCTGTATGAATGAATGCATTCCATTACACATAGCAATATAATTAACTAACAGTCCAGTTTAAATCTCTATTTTATTAATACAACACTGGCTATTTATCATGGAATTTGACCATTCCAGTATCTATTAAAAATAATGGTAGGTTTGTGGGTTTTTTTCCTGATATTTGCTGCCTATTTAATTGCCTGCATTAAAGGAAAGACAGATTTCTATGCCACAAAGCTAGACAAAATTTACACTGTCAATAAAAACACAGTCTTTTCTATTGTTATTACTTCTTTTCTTCTCATCAGATGCACACATGTACTTAACCTAGCAAAATAATTTCAGAAATTAATAAAGAAAATAAAAAAAATAAAATAGAAATATGTAAAGTATTTATGATGGGACCCAGTGCCACTGAGATTGGAACCTTGAATGAAGTTAGCCTGGTATGAGGAAAATGAGCATACTAGGATGCACAAAAGATAAATTACTTTCAACTCAGGACGGATGGATTTCATTAACTATAAAAACAACAGGAGAGAATAATATACTACCTTAAAAGACAGAACAGACTTATTTGATAGTATCTGAAAACCCTTCATAGATTATACAAAAAAACACTAATGACACTTTCAATGCGCTAAAATAACAGGTTACACGTAGGGAGAGCTTGATCAGGATTTTACTGTTGTCATCCCTCTTGCCAGCCCAACAACTTGTCAGGATAACAAATACAATCTAATAAAATTATATTTTCTTGCTCAGATTTCTAGGACAAGTATGTCAGTCATCTTTTAGACTCTTACTACATGATAATAATGACTCTTTTACTACAGTGATGAATGATAGCTCAAATTATTTCATATGAAACTTAAATACATTAACTTACATAAAAGTTGAAAGCATGAAAGTAGAACAGATCATAGAAACTCTGCGCTTTTGTATGCATCAATTCTAGAATGGAATGTAGTCTCCAGACCTCAAGCCTCACCACTGTCTCAAAGTCTGTGGGAAAATTTCAGGCCATTCACAAGAACTTAGAATGGTGTCTGTACTGGGCTGTTTATTCTCTTTGTTTTTCCAGAGCTACCACAGAGTCTCTAGCTGCCCTGGGATCAGATCCTTAATACCTTATATTGCATTTAACAATAAAAATAAGAATATTTGCAGGTCCTTGCACTACCAAAGGACCTACAGAAGACTGGGTGTTACCTCCACTGAGGTAAAAAAAATAAAGAAGAATAAAAAATATTTATTTGTTACTGTTGCAGTAGAAGTCAAATTGCAAGTATTCTTTATGCTTTTACACTGCTGAAAGTGTCTCTAAATATTCCTACTGCAAGCATTAAATAATAACAGCTAGAATAAATATTGATGTATTGTTTTGTAGCCACAACTATAATGTTCTACAGCATAAGTAGCTGCCTCCCAGCAGAGGAGTGATTCCAAGTAGCCAGCCCACATTCTTGACTGAAGAGGGGTGTCAATTCTTGTTTCTAAATATTGCCTTACATGTGGAAAAATCAAACTTAAACAATCTGGGAAAGTTTCACATGTAAGGGAAAAAATGAGATCTGTTGCTTAAAAAAATTATCAAGTCTGTTTACTTACAAACATATGTTCAAATATTCAGGAGCTGATTCAGAGGACTTACTATGAAAACACACAAGTAGTTCAGGGAGCAGATTTAGATCACACATTTTTCACAGATCAAAGGTTTTCTAATACTACTTTTAAAATATTATTTCTACATAATTCTATTTTACACGATTTCTGTGCTTAGTCCTGGGAACTTTTAAGTCATTTGGGATATGGATCATATATGTTTTTCTAGTAATATCAGCAGTGTGAACTTACTTATTTGCTTGCAATCTCACAACTGAAGCTTGATGCTTATAGCAGTCAAATAATGGAACACCACAGCAACACTCACAAATTCCTTCAGTGACAGAAATTCCCAACTTTTCCCTAAAGAATTCCTTCATGCCACATGGAAAGCTCCATGACTGTGAACCTGGAGAAGGGGCAGTGAAACAAAGCACAGAGACTGAACACTAAATATTGAAGGAGCTCAAAAAATGGCAAAGGATTCTGAAACCAAATTATAATATACTGGAGGTATAAACTCACCCCCATTAGATGGTAAAAACCACTGCTAACCAGATACAAATATTTAACCACATTCTGAATCACAGAATAACATATTTCCTTTTACACATAAGCATGGTGTGAATGTGTGATGAAGACTGAGACTAATGTAAACAGAAATATTAAGAATTCATCAAATTGAAGCTACATTTACAACTCTTTTTACCAGAAAATAATGTCTTCTGCATTGCAGTTTACAGTAACTCAGTAAGGACATGAAATAAAGCTACAGAAATTTTAAGCATCACCCTCTGTTCCTAAGGCAGTGATAGTAGTCACACTCACCAAAGTCTAACAAAAACCAATCAAAGTATCTGGCAGTGTTTAAGCAAATACAGAGGAAGTTTTAATTAGAGTTTCTGGGCTACTGAAGAGGAAAGTATTCACGTGAATAATTAGAAAATACAATTGTGACTTCACTGTAAGTACTGCTTTAGTGATTTCTAAGCTGGCACTGGGGCATGTTTAAATGACACAGAAGATATGCCTTTACTACAGAGTAAAACAAGCCTGAGTAAGTTTCAAAGAGAAGTAGAAGGTCTGAAACACCTTTCTCTAACCTTTACCAAGAAGAAAGCTGAAAAACAAAACGGGAAAAGAAGCTTTGCCCTCAGCTATTAATAAAGCTGAATTATTGAATACCTTTGCACTCACTCTCAGTCCAATCAGGTTCAAGACACCAAAATTAATCTTATCTGCCAATTCAAAGGTTTATTTAGTAAAACATTCAAGTAATATTGTAACTAGCTAAAACAAAATGCACAGTTCACCAGTTTCCTTGTCAGATGGCTTTTACCCCATGGTAACTGAGGATCAGGGTATTTCTTTCTTGCAGACTCTTTGAAAGGCATAAAACAATCTTAGCTTCTGCTTCCTTACTTATGTTTATTAGTTCACATAATTAGCAAGATGTATACATGCATACACATATGAACTAATGTCCTTTAGCTATCTGATGATTTTTGCTAAATATATGAATAAACACAAATTGTGGCATTCTAATCACTAAAGTAATAAAAAAGTGTCACTCTGGTTTTCACCACATACTTAAAAAACAACCTTTAAATATGTGCTCATTTTACAAGTATGCAATTGTTCTGAAAGTTTTCAGTGTCATTAGATACTCAATGGCGACAAGACAAAAAGCTGTATCAACAAGATAAGGATTTTAGCCTTCATCTTAAAAAAAGACTGATTTTTTATTTTCATTATTAGAAACATTAATTATACTGGGAAACTTATACCCAAACTAAGCACCATAGGCCAGGCTGGATGGGGCCCTCAGCAATATGATCTAGTTCAAGGTGTCCCTGCCCATGGCAGGGAGGTTGGAACTAGATGATCTTTGAGGTTCCCTCCAACATAAACCACTCTACAAGTCTATGATCATACATTCAACTGCCCAATTAAGACAAGAACTTTTAGGAAAGACCACACTACAGATATATTCCAGTAGCTTTACTGGACACCTATTGGGGATACTCGCAGTCTGATTTCTGGGGTCTCTTAACCATGTGCACAGGAACTTACTTTAATAGTTTATAATAATGTACTTTAATAGTTTATAATAACGTAACAGCCCAAAGAGATAAACTAATTGTCACTAATTTTAATTATTTCTATAGCTTTAGGCTTTATGAATGTGTTTATGCACCCATATATGCACTGTGGAAAATGGTAATACGGTTATGCATCTACAATCTGCAGTACTGCATGAAAATCATTTTAAAGTGAACTGAAAACCAATATACAAAGCAGACAACTGACTTCCATATAAATTCAAACTACACAGTATTTGCATTGTTTCCCTCTACATAAAACACAGAGAACAATTCAGAAGTGTATGTGTGAAATTCTGACAATTAGAAACTTCAAAAACCTCTATAGGAAGTAGTCTTTTAGGAGTATTTATGAATGAATAGATATCATTTCTCAAACTGACAGAGTGAAAAATTGCCTATTGATGAATGAAGCAATGTGCTTTACCAAGGTACTTATCCCTGACACACACCATGTTATAAAGCATGATAAACTAAGCTTTACCTAACTGTGTCTTATGACTCGTAACTACTTAGCATTCTCAAAAAAATAACTTGCTAGAGAAAATTATGCATAATTATGAGTTACAGAATATAGATCCCCAAAGGATATGGGTTTTTCAATACCTCAAATACAGAATTTTACTCCCATAATCACGCTTTCATGCTATAAACTCCAGTTCTTTTCTTCTGATTTAATCAAGAAAAAGTAATCAGATAAGGAGATCATTATCTGGATTGAGAGTTTCAGAATAATATTTGGACAAAAATATGCCCTAGGGAGCATGTATTGCATACTCTTACTGCCAAACAGAGTATGAGGAGGAGTATTTCCATTCTGGAGCTCTGGGACTTGGCTCCTAGTCTGATGGCTAAAAAGTGGTTGTCAAACTGTATTCCATGACAATCTTTATTCTCCTCTGCTTTTTCATAGTATTGCAATTTGCTACTTTAGTCTTTGTTCCTCACTAAGTATACACTCGTGCAGTTTCCGCCTGGCTTCAACTCGAGTGCAAAATCATCAGCAATATTTGTCAGTGCAGTGGTGTACACATATGCACACCAAGAACATGGTTTTCCTTAGTTCAGGTGTCGAAGGTGCATGTAAACACATTTTTTTAAAACTTTTTTTCCTTTTGCTTTTGTATTTTACTGTCCCAAATATTGCAATTTTCTACAGTTTTGAAATCATAGAGTCAAATATTATGTGACTACTTCGACAAGCTCACATTCTTCTAATATCACAGTAAATACAATACAGGTACTAATGAAAAGTTTATATGAAGTATAATTAATCATAAACACAAAAACTTATTTATTCCAGTGATATGGATAACCACTATTGTATATATTATTTTGCAAAAACTAAGTATATTCCTTAAATTCTGTTTTACGTGCTGCTCCAAAATAACACTTATTTTCATAGAAAAAAATATTATTTATTAGGCTTATACTATTACTATTTTCTTTACTTGACAAATTAATTTTACTACTACTTTGCAATATTTTCAGGAAGGTTAGGTTCCAAGAAAGGAACACATTTAGGATTTAAATCCTTATTGATTACAGCATTTATTAATCAGTGGCAATTTACATTAATGTAAAAACATTGATCCTTCTCTAAGGGCCCTCTCTTGTGAGTAATTTCATTATGCAGCACATATTATAAAATACATTAAGAACTGGCATTTCAACAAATGAGAATGGCTTGACTGTAACAGAAATACCCAATTAATGACCAAATAGAAAATGATTTTTTTTTTTTATATTGCACTACTTAATTTTATTGCAATATTCACAGATTCCCTAAAAAATTCCACTGAAGAAAATGCTACAGTTTCAGTCATGGTAAATAAAGAGAGTGGATTTCTCAAGTGATATTTTTCATATATGTTGTTTTAGAAACTCTTTCTTCTATTGTCACGTGACACGGGGAATTCATATGAAGATTTATTGCTAAGAAATTACATGAAAAGAATGTATATTTGCATTGCATTAAATTAAAGCTAGAGTAGCAAACAACTATTGCTCCAAAGGAGTTGCTTTAAGAAAGAATTATATCTACATTTGAACTGAGCTATTCTTGAAATGACAGAATGAGCCATTTTTACACTAACAGATAGTTAGGGGGGATTATCTCAATATTCTTCCCACTTTCATGCAATTCTTACCTTCTAAAAATTACCTGTAAAGAGAAGATGACAGAAACTAGATTTAAACCTCTCTGATTAATTCAGAGTAGCATTGTCCAAAGTGCTATCTATAAATTTAAGTTTTCACCTACATAGAGACAAAAAGATCAAGATCCTGAAGGTACAAGATCTAAAAGAAGAAATAAAACCTCTGATTAATGAGATAAAGTCGGGACAACTGAAAAACTTTGATGCATACAGACATGGTAACAAGCCAAGACAGAATTATGACTGGTTAAATCAAGACAAAGTATTTGGTCTATTTACATGTCTGTCATATAGCCAGTACATCCAATACATCCCAAAAAATCCTATATAATACAGTGGAAATACTTGCCCTTTCTTTATCTCAGTTTTTATTTCTGCAGAACGTGTTGCCCACTACAACATGAGTGTGATATTCTATATGTGAGAAATGGCAAGAAAGAAAAATATCTGATGAAAAATTCTCTACAAGTAAATCAGGTGGACTTGTTTCAAAAAAAAAAAAGCAGAAAAAAAAAGTTGTATTTCACATATGTTCTCCAAATTATGCCTTAGAGCTAGAAAATCCTCACTTCCAATTCCTGGAAGATGTTCCACAGTTGTGTTGTGATGTGCATTCCATCTTCTCAGTCTTAAAGTTCAATCAGCATCTAAGAAAACATTAAAATAGTAAGCCAAATCTCTAACTCGAATACCATTCTGTTTTAGGTGCAGATTTCCTAATATTTTCTCAAAGCACACCATAAATTACAAACCCATTTTGCATACTCCATGTGAAACAGTGCTATTCAGATAATATAATCGTCATCTGTCATTTGACCAAATAAATTGGAAAACAAGAAAACCAAGAAAACTTGTCACTGTAACATAAAATACATTATCTGCATTAAGCCCTGTCTAGTAGGAAAGAAAACTAGATTTTGGCAGTTGGAAGGCTGTAGCAGGAAAGGTGAAATGAGCATCTGACTGTGATTGACGTCACAAAGACCCAGATTACACAGAAGAAATTATTTCTGCAGTGCACATAAGATTTTAACAGTGACTAGAAGAACAAGTAGTGAGCAGAAAAAGCATCAAAAAGAATTTCCTGACCTAACATCATCAGGGAACAGCATGAATTCAAGAAATATCACAAGGATCACCAGAAGAAAATTTGGGAAGGACTCTTCCATGGACATATATAAAGTCTGTTTAAATCTTACCTAACCACAGTTCTGCCTTTTTGTTAAGTTCATCGAGTTAATTTGTACTACATTCTCTTTTTCTGTGATATGACACCTCATTTTCCTTTGTACAGAAGCTCTTTGCCCTCACTGTAGGGTTTCCCTTGCTTCCTCCTTGAAGAGCAACTGATGAGTCATTTGAAAGCACTCCCTCTGTCACTATGGAGGACCAAGTCACTGGTAAGTGATGGTTATCCTCAGTTGGTGATTCACTTTGGTGCCTCACTTGGCAAAAAACCTGAGTGGAATCTGACACACGGCATAAAAAACTACTACCAACTGAAATAACACCACATGCTAAGAGAAGATTGCCTGTGCAAACTCTGAACCAAATGTAGACTATGAATGTGCCTAAAAAAAAAAAAAAGAAAAAAAGGCAAAAAAAAGCAGAAGCAAAAAGCTTGTAGACATTTCCTGCACCACAAGACCATACTACAAACTGGTACAGAAAGAAGAACAACAATTCAGTATTTTGAACAAACTTCTGAAACGTGAAGGCTTAAAGTTGTAAGAGAGTGTATCTCTTCGTTGCTTAGTTTGTAATTTGCATAACGAGTATCTTCTGAAACACTCAGTTTTGTACAAGAGCTTTAGAAAGCTTAGTTAATTCAGGATTTTTTTTTTTTTCAGATCATAATAACAACTTTCTAAATATCTTCACTTACTTCATTTGATTATTATTTTACTATTATTATTTTTACTACTTTAAGTGCAGGAACTAAAGAGAAATTACTGTGGTTGCATGGCAAAAGTTGAGAGAGCAAACAGTCCTTCCTTCTCTTAAATCAAGAACGAAAAATGGGCAAAGGAGTATTTCTAATAATTGAATGTTTTCAGATGCACTGGAAAGTCCCAAAGGCACTAGGCACCATACTACTAGTAGTTCTATAACAGCACAACAAAGCATAATATGATCATTCTTTGTATTGACCTCCTGAATAGTATGAACACCTTTCATAAATCTATTTCACTGTGAATTCAGGGTCTATTGTGGTTTTGGGTTCTATATCATATTCATAAATTGCATAACTGCTATGGCTTCCATATGGAATATATTTGAGAGGTCTGTTTCTCTCTTTTTCCTCAAGTTCATAGCTTGTTTTTGCAATCTTTCCTTTTTGTTTAAGGTATTCAGAGCAGGTTTTCTTCTCTACTGTTATATTTTCGAAGGTATTTCTAGGCATTTCTGAAGATGTACAAGGCATGTAAATCCTTTATTTTTCTCCACTGACTGTAATCATGTCTTTCTTTGTATTCTTTATACTCCTTTATTTACTTTTAATACTATGTGCCTCAATAAGAAAGATATTTTCCAATGGAAGGAAACTTCAGTGGCCCCTGGGCCTGTCATTGGGCACACATGAAAAGAGCTTGGCTCCATCTTCTTTGCACCCTCCCTTTAGTTATTTCCATAGATCAGTGAGACAGCCCCTGAACCATCTCTTCTCTAGGCTAAATACTCCCGGCAGAAGAAATATAAGAGATAAATAAGTAGTATGTTCAGAAGAAGGAATATGAAATTATTATCATATCATAACACAACAGCACAGCATGAAGTTGAGAAATATTAAATGCAAGCAATGATTTACAGACTTTCTCAAAATTGGCACAGTGTGTTAGGGATGTGAAAAGTATAAAGAGTGTAAAGGCCTAAACTGTAGAAAAAATCATGGTTTTAAAGTCTAAAAATTATCTTGAAGAGTACATGTACCAGCCAGAGAATTACACAGGGGTTTAAAATATCTATGTAAAAATTATCTGGATATAAATAAGGGAAGTTTGATGCTGTCCATGAGCACTTCAGTATAAAAAGTCTTAATCTTTGTTAGGGTTATATGATTAGATTGATGTAGCTTAGCAGATGTTGTAACTAATGTCAAGGTAGTAAGTGGAAAACTAACGAGAAGAGAGCCGAATATTGAGTTATTGTTAGCGCATATACTTAGCTAAACAGTAAGTGTTATAAATCAAGTGTAGGATGAGTGTTCTGATTAACTGCAGGAGACAAACTCTAGGTGCACACTATGATTCACATCACCTGAGGGTGGAGGAGCCAGACACAGAATATTGGGTTTTTTTAGTGCAATTGTTCATATGACTGTAATCCTGGCTGTCTTGGTTGTGGTAATGAGCTTTTTCAGTTATATCAGCCCTTTTACTTGTAAGAGACTGTTCTGTCTCTACCTTGCTGATACGTTTTTACATTGACCAGAGCTCTTAACTGCTCTTGCAAAAGTGCGAGAAGCTTTACTGGGGCAGTTTAAATGCCTAAGGAAGAGCTTTAAGTCAAACGTAAGTTCTGCAGGTTCCAGGAGCGCCCCACCCAGAGCCCAGAGACTGAACAAAATGGCGGACTCTGACCTGGGCTCTCTGCAGGGCCGTCTTCATCGGCCTTGGAGACATTTTGTGGGCTGCCGGCGGACATCTTGGGGAGCCCTCAGGGCGTGACTGGCGGCAAAAGCGCGGGAAAATGGTGGCACTTCTCCCTGCCTGGATACCGGCTGCCTGGCCGATCGGCGCCCTTGGGGGGGTCTGCCTGGAGCCGAGCCAACCAATGGTCACCCAGCAGAGGGTAGATAAGACTATGCCTGGGGTGCCTGAGGGCCAGCCATTCCATCTTGGGCTCACCCAGGGTTTGAGCCTGACTGTTGCTCCCACTCCTCGTCCTGCCCACCTCTGCCTATCATCGCCTCTTTGCCCTGCTTGCCTCTGCTCGTCAACGCCTACCTGTTTTCTCCCTGAAGTTCTTCCCACTGGTGGCGGTAATTTCTTTTCCTTGCTGTAGCCTGCCCCTTTTCTTATCCCTCCCTCTCCTCCAGCATTTTCTCCTTTTATTTGTCACCCCAATAAAGACAGTATCTGTTTGAGACCCAACATCAGGAGTTGTGTGCCTGAATCTTGCCCGCTGAGAAATCAATTAAAAGAACCCAGTTACCATTTCAAACCAGATTGTAACATTACTGGACAATCTCTTGAAACTAAAAAACTTGCCATCCTGGTTGGAAGTTAAAAACTACTATGTACAGTGCAGATAAAAAGTTACAGCTCTGGAAATCACTCATTGATGTTGGCTGGAAGTGGAAGGGGACATCACAAAGAAAATAATTCCATTCTTAATACTTAGTCTTTAAGTGACTGCATTTTTGCTGTCTAAGATAAAACACACAAGACTAAGTTAGAAAAAACATGAATTTACTTATATATTTCTTTTATTCTTGCACTATATTCTCTTGTCTATTACACTTTTCACAGAGAGATTATGGAATATACCAAGTTGGAAGGGAACCACAGGAATCATCGAGTGCAAGCCTTAGCCCTACACAGGGCCATCCCCAAGAGTCACACCATGTGCCCAAGAGTATTGCCCAAATGCTTCTTGAACTGTCAGGCTTGGTACTGTGAACACTTCCCTGGGGATCCTCTTCCAGTTCCCAACCACACTCCGGATCAAGAACTTCTTTCTAATACCCAACCTAAACCTCCCCTGACACAACTTCAGACCACTCCCTCAGGTACTGTAACTGGTAACAAGAGAGAAGAGATCAGTGCCTGCACCTCCTCTTCCCCTCCCAAGAAAGTTGTAACTGCAATGAGGTCTCCCCTCGGTCTCCTCTTCTACAGGCTGAACAAACCAAGTGACCTCAGCTGCTCCCCATACAGCTTCCCCTCAAGGCCCTTCACCATCCTTGTTGCCCTCCTCTGGACACTCTCTAACAGCTTAATATCTTTCCTATATTGGGAATGACCAAAACTCCACACAAAATCCAAGATGAGGTTGCCCCAGTGCAGAACAGAGCGGGACAATTGCCTCCTGCAACTGGCTGGCGATGCTTTGCCTGATGCCCCCCAGGACACAGCTGGCTCTCCTGGCTGCCAGGGCACTGCTGACTCATATTCAACTTGCCATCAACCACAACCCCCACATCCCTTTCCTCAGTACTGCTTTCCAGCACCTCATTCTCCAGTCTGTACGAACATTCAGGGTTGCCCCATTCCAGGTACAGACTCCGGCACTTCCCCTTATTGAACTTCATATGGTTGGTGATTGTCCAGTCCTCTAATTTGTCAAAATCTCTCTTAATTGCTCTTCCCTAATTCTTATGTAAATGCTCAATTTTTTCCCCAACACTAATCCTAGAAATTAATACATACTCTTATATGCAGAAAACCATTTTACAGAGCAGTCATATAATACTTTTTTTTTAAAAGGCTTTTTAAAGAATACTATGCTCATTGCTGTTCATGTATGGGAAGGCTAAATAGTTTGATAAATAAGTAGAAGTGTAAGTCTCTGGGAAGCTTTCAGTACATCAAAATTTTAACACTCCAAGCTAAAAGTAAACTTGAAATGACCAAAAATTGCTTGAAATTAAGGACCTGTCAAATACTGGAATGCAAGGAATAAAGAAGAAAAACTTCATATTTTTCAGAAACTCTAACAAAAATATGATACTAATTTCTAAAAAGATATACTAGTATGTCAATAAAGCTCTATCAAACACAAGTCCTCCTGTTCTACCCACTTATGCTAGGACTGAAATTGGTCCATAGTGATTAATTTGAACTAAGCAGTGTACGTACAGTATATGGTTCAGGTATTGACCCATAACACTCTCAGGTTCCTCTGAGAACAGCAGGTCTAGTGGTTCCATTGCTGATGCGTGAAATGTTCTAACAAACCAGAAATCGATGCAGAGTGCACAGTAAATAGACACAGTCAATGAGCTATTCATTACCTTATGTAAACCTTCAGTATAATTGGCATGTGGTCAATTTATAAACTGTAATCAACTGTGGCTTTATTTAATCTCTTGTATAAAACAAGACCAAAAACTTTATGTAGCCATAAGAACATGAAACTGGGGAGGTAAATAATTAGACACCTGAATGCACCCTTCACAAAAAAAAATCCAAACAAACCAAACCAAACAAACAAAAAACCCACAAACCTTTGCCTGATCTCTAACAGAAGCTACTTAGTAAACACTTCAGTACTGTAGCCAGCAAAGACAGTGTTTATTTGTGTGATACTTTTATTAGATTTTTTTTCTAATCAATAATAAAAACCTAAATCCCAGATGCATTTTTTAAATGAATTCCTGCCTTCAGGATAGCAGATTCTCCTACCAAAAGAGGGCACAGAGGACGTACATATTCAATTATTACTGTTTATCCTTATTTACTCACTGATAGAAATATTTTTTATAATAAAACTAATTAATGTTGGTAAAAGAGAAAGCTAACATTTTAATTTCAAACTGAAACAAAACCTGAACCCTATAATCACATAACGTGATCCAAAATGTTTGGATAGTTTCTAAAAATACTCAGGCTCTAAAAGATGACTGCCTTCTGTACAGAGTACCAATGTAGGACTTTTTTCAAAATCCTGAATATAAAGAAGAAGGAGCAAAGTAGAGAGACTTGTAGTAGAAAGTTTAAAGGAAATTTATTTGCTTTATTAGTCACCTATTACCTCTCTCCCATAAGCAAATGTGTTATGGCCATGTTGACAACTTGTCCCAATTTTTTGTTCAGTTTGGTTCCATTGACTATGCCGAGCTTCCAGAATGTCTAGGTAAGTTTTCAACTATGGAGTCCTGAACATCCCTTTTTTCCCCCTTCAGCAAATTTTTGAGTCCTACATGGTCAGTAGATGTGGATGATTTAAGTACCTTACACTATACAGTTTAGCTAAGGGAAGTTTTTGTAGTGTATTCTGTAGTATATTCATTCATACGCTGCACCAAAGGAAACCACACAGTGTTGTCACATTTCAGAGCCTGATATCATACTTCTTTTCATTGCTGGGTTAATTGCAGCCATCTGGTTTCATGGCTCAGCACACAAGCAGAATGGACTCCTCTCTGCCTGAAGTATTAGACAAGGGAACTTGAAAATGTCTATGTGGGCATATCCCTGACAGTGAGTTTCTCTTCATGTAAGCTCAAGGGTAAGAGTAAAATAGAGGAAATTAAAGGCTGCGAAAGGTAAGACAAAGAAGGCTAAGAAACTCACACACTCTCAAGCCCATTACAATCATGAAAATGAAAAAAAAAAAATGTATCTGATACCTGTCTATCTCTGTCCTTGTTCAGTAGCTGGATATTTTTGTTGTTATTTGAGTTGAATACCTTGTCAAAATTTTCTCTGACATGGCATTGATGAATAATTATAGCCTAATATGGATTGATTAATCAGAAAAGTAATGTGAGATGAGTGTTACCTATGCCATAGTGTATGTACAACAGCTCTAAAGTGAAGTTTAGAAAACCCAGCTGCCTAAACAGTTATTTTCAAACTGTTTTAACTACATGATTTGTACATCTACATGAAATTAATAATCAATACTTTATTAAAAAAAATCACTCAGCTACTGCTGACATCATCTCAGAATAAGTGTATGATGTGCCAATTCTACATTGACGAAGACTGTTAACTATTTTATAAAACAAAGATCTAATTTAATTATTGACTTAGATTTGGAAAATTTGTTAATTACATTGCTATATTTCGTTAATGAGTAATATACCTGTTACAGTCATTCACTCTATGCTACCTTATTTGCCTATCAGTCCTGGTAATTGTTACTAGCTTCCTAATTTTTTAGAGATAAAGGAATGAGCTGCACTTCCAGGTTACACAAACTGCAAATTAATAAGTTTCTCATAAATAAATACATAACACATTTTCTATTACAGCTTTATTAGTGCTTGAAGCAATACTTAGTTCAGCAGTTCTTAAGTAGGAAATAAAAAGAGCACTAAATGGTGGAATGTCTTCTCTTAAAAAGATTTAGGATTCAACTATAACATGAGTCTTGCCAAATGAGTCAAGGAAATATTTTTTCCCTAGTGAATCTACTCATCTGAACTGTTACTTTCTGAAAGCAATTAGAAGGCCTGAAATATTATTTCATTACTTGCTAGTGTGTTTGTCAAAAATCAAAAGAGGAACACACTTTTTATACATGTCTTTTTATGAGTAACTTGAAGAAAAACCACGGTAGAGACCCTACAGAAAACTTCCCTTTCAAGGACAGGTTCACTGGGTTAAAAATCGGTTGGATGGCTGGGCCCTGAGAGTGGGGGTGAATGGTGCCGCATCCAGTTGGTATCTGGTCACAAGTTCTCAGTACTGGGCCCAGTCCTTTTCAATGTCTTTACTGATGAACTGGATGAGGAATTCAAGGGCACCCTCACTGAGTTCACACATGACACTAAGTTGATCTGCTGTGGGGGGAGGGAGGCTCAACAGAGGGATCTGGCCAGGCCAGATTGATGGGCCAAAGTCAACAAGCCCAAGTGCCAAGTCCTGCCCTTGGGTCACCATGCAGCACTACAGGTTGGGGGAAGAGTGGATGGAAAGTAGCCCAGTAGAGAAAGAGCTGGATGTGCCGGTTGACAGAAACTGAACATGAGCCAGCAGTATGCCCAGGAGGCCAAGAAGGCCAATGGCATCCTGGCCTGTATCAAAAACAGTGTGGCCAGCAGGACCAGGGTAGTGATTGTCCCTCTGTACCTGGCACTGGTGAGGGACAGAGTGAGTGGCTGTGTGGTGCTTAGTTGTCAGCTGGGTATAAACCACAACAATTGCTATTAAACGGTCACAGACATTTATACTCTTTTCTCTTCTTTATACACCTTAGTCTCCTAACCACCTGCTGTTGCAGTAAAAGTTCAACTTAAATGTACCATCCGCCCTAGATTTATCATTAAATATCACACAAAATATTTCTCAATAGAAGATGCTGAAGTAAAACTAGCTGTCCAACAGAGGAGCAGAGGAAAAAAGTGGAGAACATGAGAGCTGCTGAAGATGCTGACACTGCCCAAACTCTCTGAAACTACATAACCTATTTGAAAATGTTCAAAGATTTTTATTTTCTGATGAAGGAAAGCTCAGCTGATGACACAACAATTTGAAAAAAGTACAGCTATATTTTACTTAATATTGCCAGATCATGAATAATAAAGTAGTCTGAGAGTCTACAACTAAGTGAAGGAAAGCAGACAAGACAATATAAAATGAAAAAAAAAAATCTATAATGAATGTAAATCTTGAAAGGTGCCACAGTATCACACAGAAAACAAAAAAGCTTGAAAAAAGACAGTTCCAATGTAGTCCACATATGCTATAGGAACAGTTGCACACATGGATTGATGTTGATATAGTACTACCTATATGTCTTTAGAAGGATCAAATAGCTATCGATTATTATTCTGACTATACAGACAGAGCATTTTTGGAAAATACTATACAGCTCCTGTATAAAAACCTCTTTTGTTGGATATGTTAATGATGGAACTACACCATAACTTTTAATTAATTTACTTTATTTTTTTTTCCAGAAAGCACAATTTTATTCTACGTTTTAATCTAATATTTTTTGTGGAAATAGTATCAACATTATTTAATCAATGCTGAAAACTATGAATGATCAAACTTAGGGATCAAACTTGATCCCTGTTTGATAATATCAATTTACAGGACAAGTCATTTAAAAACAAATGCACTGCTTGTTGAAACAAGATGTTTAGAATCAGGTTATCTGACTAGGTTTCCATTAATGCTGATTCTATCACTGTAAGAAACCTCTTAGCCAACACGAAGAAAAAAGAAAGAAATCTTAGTTACACAAATGCTACATGGATAAATATTCTGCCAGAGCCAAACAAACAAACAAACAAACAAACCACAAAAACAAAAGCATAAATTTACAGTTTGAAAGTTTAGACACAAAAGGTCTTCCTTCCTGTACTTCCCAGTACTTCCCGAAGTTCTACTTCGCTATTACAAAGTGATCACAAGATAGAGAATCATACAAGACAATATTAGACCTCTGTCCAGCTTCTCCACAATAGGTAGCCTTGTAAACCACTAAGTAGGGTGTCACCATCACTTGTAACAAGCCACAGGCTTTGTATTAAGAGAACAATTGAAGTTTCCAAAACAATCACAACTAAAGTTATAAAATGCTAATGACTTCTACAATCAACTGTCTTCCCTCTCCCCATCTCTCCAAGCCACCAATGTCAGGACCAAGAAAAGCAGTGGAAGGCTGAGCACAACACAAAGATACAGATACTGGAAAAGAGTTTTACCTGGCATTATCAGGAACAAGCTGTAAAAACAGTAATTTGTATTTTAAGTGATAGCATCTTTGTAACTGGGCTGATAATTCCCTCTTTAGATTGTTAAGACTGTAATTAGAGTAAAACCTCTTGGCTTCACATGTAAGGCTCACCTCTTTGAGTCATGTAAACTGTGCAAATTGTATTGCAAATACTGATAGGATGTAAATTGGATGCAAAAAATTGGTAACTTTTGCAGGGAAATACTATTCAATTTACATAGCCCAATCAGGATTAAAACAGCTTTCTGATTTATTAATGAGACATTTAATGAGGAATCAATGAATTTTATATTCATGATTAACAAAACATATAAAGCACAATACTAGACACTTAAAAAAATGTTGATAAGCACCTCTTAATTTCTAAAACTCTTCTCTACTCAACCCCACAAAATTCCAAGGGAACTCACATCCACAGAATTTTGGGAATACAGACAAAATCTGGAGTACAAGCACAAGACTCAGGGCACAGGTTACCCTATTCATACAAACCTTGTGTGAGAGACAGAAGTGCTCCAGTTTTGTTTGAAGCTGTGCCTCTCCCTACAACTTGCTAATCCATGTGCCACTGCAAAAGCACACCACAGAGGACACATACATACACCTGAGCTGTGAGTTCCTCGTTGCATCTTGCAGTGTCAAGATGGAAGACTTTCAAGAGTAAAGAGGTTCAACCGCTGCTGTTTCCACTGCAAGGTATCTCCCCAGATGCTACAGGCTTCTTTTTCACATATTTCTTTTAAAGCTTTCTTTAGAAAAGCTTTTCTTTTAAAGATTTCTTTATTTCAGAAATCTCTTCATGGTTCCCTGGTTAAGCAAATTTCCCATTTAAGCAATTTGAGCCTTGTTTTACTCTTTAACACCATCAGCTTCAGGCAAACACCGCCTTGGACAGTTTCAGGTGCTCCCCTTCACACATACCCTTTAACACCCACATCCTTGTCTTAACATCTGTTGCTGTCAAGGGTGGGCTGTGCTGGCATCCCTACAGTAACAGATTAGTGGAGAGCATAGGCAATTTTAAACTTAAAGTGTAGTGCAAAAAGAAAGTGAAAAGAACTCAAGTATATACAGAACAGATCATAGGAAAAGTAGTATCAGCAGTATCAGAGGAGTTTAATGAGAATAAAAGACCATTCAAACTAAAAAATAAATGTGGCAGAGGCTGATGTGACAAAGGAGACCTAAGCAAAGACTGATCAATACTACTGAGTGACGTATTTTATTGTAAATTATTTGTGAGTCTTAATTACTGCAACTTAGTTGACATCCTGTTGAAGTCTAGTTAAATGGAATACCTTTTGGTAGATTCTGAATATAAACATTTGTTTGGGGTATGAAATTACTTGTCTTTGTGTAAAAGATTCTTTATAACTGTAAGATCAAGTTTTCATTACTAATTTCCTGAGACTGCTGTAACTTTGTTATTTCTTAGAACAACCATTGATTCTGAAAAGAAGAACAACCACTAATACAATTACCACAGAAAAGACTCAGCTACAGGGAGTGTACTAAACTAAGAAAACTGAGTCTTATGTTAAGGTATTCAGATACAAATCACAGTTTGTTTGTGAAGATGGTTGATGATGGTCTCCTCACAAAGTTAAA
Organism: Sclerurus mexicanus; assembly: GCA_013396755.1. Taxonomy (NCBI): domain Eukaryota; kingdom Metazoa; phylum Chordata; class Aves; order Passeriformes; family Furnariidae; genus Sclerurus; species Sclerurus mexicanus. The sequence continues at coordinate 1,688,661 of VWZF01001682.1, read as the reverse complement.
AACATTCATAGATTTAAATTATTCAGTGCTACTAGTTTGGAACTGGAGAATCTACAGTAGAGCTGGATAAAAAAAAATAATTCATTCACTAAATGTTCCTATTTGGGTTTGTGAATCAGGTTCTTTGAATTACCATGGAATTTCTTCACAAAAGTTGATGTGGATATAAAATGGTTTTCGGAAGTATAAACAGATAATCATTATATTTGTCCTAAGTTAAATTAGAAATTTTTTCTAAGGTAGAGATAAATTACATTGTTTTCACAGACACTTTTGGAAAACTGTCTATATCAAAAGTCTGTAAAAGTTTCAGAAAAATTAAATAATGCAAGTCATAAATTCATGATGAAGTCACAACAACAGACTTTCAAAAGGAAATTAGTATGACAAAGTTATACCCTTTCATGGCAAAATGCAACTTATGTGAAACAGAACATAACTTCTATTGCAGGATTACCATATATCCAAAAGCATGAGCCTAGAAGATCTCTTGAAGACCTTAATTCATATCAGACAGGAGAAATAATTTCATGTATCTTTCAAGACCAAGGCTGTTGTTCTACAGAAGTAATAGCTCCCTGCTAGGGTAGTACTATATTCATCCACCACACACAGCACATAAACAATGTGTGTAGCTGTGCTTAATATGTGGAATTAAGAAATGAAATTGGTTAACCAGTGGTTTAAACAATGAGGAACCATGTAATTGAGACAATATTTCATAAATTCTGTGTGTTCTATCTTCAGTTTCATGACTTAAATGTTAACCTACTTCAGTAGATTTCCATTTTTTTTTCCTTAGAGAGAAATAAAATAATAAATGCACTTTATTGGTACATATTATCAAGCAGCTTAACTTAGGCAGTGTAACAGATTTCATCAATAATTAAGCCAGTCTTTAAGGGAAGTCATTATCTTTCTGTGTCACATCCAAAAGCAAAAACTCCTAAAACCTTTATACTAGCATAGGCATATTAAAATGGACTAGCAATATGAATCTGCATGCATATATATTCAAGGCATCATCCTTTAGAAATGTATTAGGGTCTAAAATTATTTTAAGTTTATGAAGCTGTATAAAGTACACATTATCTTCCCCACTGAATAGTATTAAAGAGAGTAATAATTTCATAGCGTTGATTCTAAGTTGCAAATATACATTTACTCAGTCTGAAATGAAATCTTGTTCTCTACCACAGCAATGCAGAACTTGAGAACTTCATATTACTGGCTTTCCAATTTAATTGTAAACACCTTTTATTTTCACATCTAAGTCTCTGTATAGATGGATGGATGTGTATGTGCTAGTTTCAGCATTCAGAAGTTTGTCTTTACATAATGACTCAAAACAAAAGAAAGAAACTGAGAATTCTACATAAATAAATGATAAATTTATTCAAAACATCCAGAAGCAGTTTGACAGACTTGATAATCTGTAACTATATCATTTTCACTGCAATGCCAAAAAGACATCTGAAGATGTTCTTGAAGACATTGATACATTGATTTATAATTAAGTAGAGGATGCTTTCAAGTAGACAAAGAGCAGTATTTTCCAAAGCGCCCAAGTGACTTGCAAACTACTGGCCCTAGACTCAGATGTACTGCAACCAGCTCATTGTCCATACATGTCTGGGTGTTACAGCAGAAACTATACACTTAAGAACTATCTTGATAAGTATCTTGTATGCAACTTTTTGCCTTCGGTGAGGAGGCAAGCTGCTCAGTTTCAGCTGATGCTGAAGCTGAGAAGTATTGCTAAAGGTATGATGGCTTTTGAGAAAACTACTATACATGCTTAAGTAACACAAGTAAGGTTCCAGGCAGAAGGCCCAACTCTAGAGATACAGATGGCAAGCAGAAAAACTGAGGGTGTGTGACTGGCATATACCCTTTGAGTACACTCTAGGTGCACACATATCTCAGAAATAAATGTTCTGATTAGTGTGAAGAAGAAAAACTGAGAAATTTTGCTCGGATACCTCAGATTTTATTTAGAAAAAAAATGTTATGCATAAACTACAGAAGTTATATAAGTTTCAACCAAAGTTCAGTCTAAGTATTTGAGACAGCTCAGTCAACATGAGAGAAAGCTTAATTCTATGCACTAATATGACAAAGGAATGCTTTGAAACTCCTAGAAGCCTAAATGAAAGGCTCAAAACAACAGTTTTCTTTATTTTTCACAATGTAACTTACCACATCTTATGTTATCTCCTATTCTTAACCATAGAATCAAAGAATCATAGAATGGTTTGGGCTGGAAGGGACCTTAAACATCATCTAGTTCCAAACTATCTGTCATGGGTACGGACACCTTCCACTAGACCAGGTTGCTCAATACTTCTCCAGCTTGGCCTTGAATACTTCCAGGGATGAAGCATCCACTTTTCTGAGCAATCTGTTCCAGTGCCTCACCACAGTTTACAATTTCTTCCTAATATCTACTCCAAACCTTTCTAATTCTAAACTTCTTTCATTTTAAAGCCATTTCCCCTTGTCCTATCACAGAATCATTAAGATTGGAAAAGACCTCCAAGATCATCTAGTCCAACCTTTGAGCAGACGCCACCATGTCAACTAAACCACAGAACTAAGTGCCACATCCACTTGTTTCTTGAATACTTCCAGGGACTCTGATTCTACCACTTCCCTGGGCGGGTCATTGCAATGTGTGACCACCCTTTCTGTAAAGAAACTCTTCCTGATGTCCAACTTGAATCTTCCCTTGTGCAGTTTCAAGGCATTTCATCTTGTCCCGTCACTAACTGACTGGCTATAGAGGCGACCCCAACCTGGATATAATCTCCTTCCAGGTGATTGTAGAGAGCAATAAAGTCTATCCCCTCAACCTCCTCTTCTCCAGGCTAAACAATCACAGCTCCCTCAGCCACTCCTAGACCCTTCAGCAGCTTTGCTTCCCTTCTCTGGACATGCTCCAGCAACTCAATGTCTTTCCTGAAATGAGGAGACACAGTAATGTGTCCTCATCCTGTAATGAGGAGCTGGACACAGTATTTGAGGTAGGGCCTACCAGTGCTCCATACAGAGGGACAATCACTTTCGCAGTCCTGCTGGTCAAACTATTTGTGATACAGGTCTTCTTGGCCACCTGGGCACACTCCTGGCTCACGTTCGGCTTCTGTCAACTAGCACCCTCAAGCCCTTTTCCACTTGGCCGCTTTCCAGCCACTCTGTCCCCAGCCTGTAGCACTGCAGGGCATTGTTGTAATCCAAGTGCAGGAGCTGGCACTTGGCCTTGTTGAGCCTCATAAAACTGGCCTCAGCCAATTGATCCAGCCTGTCCCTCTGCAGGGCCTTTCTACCCTTCAGCAGATCAACTCCTGCCTAATTTCCTGTCTTCTGTGAACTTCCTGAATGTGAACTTGATCCTCCCATTCATATAATCGCAGAAAAATATTAAACAGGACTTGCCCAATACTGAGCCCTGCGGAACCTCACTAGTGAACCGAACTGGGTGGAGCTCCATTCACCCCCACTGGACCTGGCCATCCAGTTTTTAACCCAGAGAAGAGTGCACTTGTCCAAGCTGTGAACTGCCAGCTTTTCCAGAGCTTTTCCAGGAGAATGATGTGGGAGACAGTGTCAAAGGCTGAAGTCTAGGTAGACTACATCCACAGCCTTTTCCTCATCCAGTAGGCAGGTCATCTGGTCATAAAAAGAGATCAGTTTGATCAAGGATGACTTGCCTTTCCTAAATCTGGGACTGATCCCCTGGTTACTCCATACATGCTGTGTGATCACACTCAAGATCGTCTGTTCCATTACCTTTCCAGCACCAAGATCAGCCTGATAGTGCTGTAGTTCCATGGATCCTCCTTCCGACTCTTCTTGTACATGGGCGTCATACTGGCTAACCTTCTCCAGTCATCTGGGACCTCCCCAGTTAATCAGGACTGATGACAAACGATGGAGAGTGGCTTGGTGAGCTCTTCAGTCAGCTCTCTCCCTCAGTACTCTTGGGTGAATCCCATCAGGCCACACAGACTTGTAAGTTATAGGTAGCACAACAAGCCACTAATGACTTCCCTTTGGATTGCAGGGGGGTCTATTCTGCTTCCTGTCCAGCTCGGGGGGCTGATTGCCCTGAGAATAACTGGTCTTTCTGTTAAAGACTGAGGCAAAGAAGGCACTAAGTACATCGGCTTTTTCCTCATCCTTATTTATAGTATTTCCCTCCATGTCCAATTAAAAATTGAGATTTTCTTGGCCCTCCTTTTGTTGGCAATGTACTTATAAAAACACTTCTTATTATTTTTCACAGCAGTGGCCAGATTTGAGTTCTAGCTGAGTTCTAGCCTTTCTTATTTTCTCTCTACATGACCTAACAACATCCTTGTACTCTTCCTGGGTTACATGCCCCTTCTTCCAAAGATCAGAAACTTTTTTTTCCTCCGAGTTCCTGCAAAAGCTCTCCATTTAGCCAGGCCAGTCTTCTTCCCCACCAGCTTGTCTTTCAGCACATAGGATAGCCTGCTCCTGCACCTTTAAGATTTCCTTCTTACAGTATGTTCAGCCTTCCTGGATGCCTTTGTTACTAAAAGAACTGTTTCCCAAGGGATTCTCTGAACCAATGTCCTGCAGAGACCCTGCAGAAGTACAAGGTAAAGGTTTTGTTGACTTCCTTTCTTCCTTTTACACAGAGTTGAAAATTCTGTAATTTTGTGGATACTAATGCCTAAGGATTTTAACATGTATTTTATAGATTTTCATACAGTTACGTAAGTTGAATAAGCTTTCCTACGTCTCTCACATTTTAAGTGGCATTTGGAAGTTGCTGAATACTTTCTCACACATTCCTGAAATTCTGTTAGACACACATTACCAAGGACACACTGTTTTGAAGAACACCTGTAAGAACTCCAACTGAGACAATATATATAGCTTGCAGCCAAAAGAGAGTAAATTCAGAGCCCTTGGAGGGGCCCCAAGGGGCAGTTCTGAGGGTGGGCACCAGGGGAAAATGGTATCACAGGTTGGTTATAGTCATAAAATATTTTAATTACAGAAAGTTAGAAAAGCTGTAACATTTGGCTCATACGTGTGCATGTACTTTTGTTGTGCACCTAGAAGCTTCTAACAGAGGAACTACTCTATCTATCTATCTATCTCCACCAATATTGTTCTGAAAGCCTTTTGCAGGATTAGGCTTCAACATTACACCCAAGAGAGCAGATATGGAGATCATATATGCTACACATCACACAACCTGCTAAGTATCCCAGTGGTCAACAACATCACAGACTGGCAGCCGAGGAATCATCACTAGAAAATATAAGAAAAAAATTTGCTTTAAGGAAGCAAGAATGATGCAAGCTAGTTTCAGTCTGCAAAGGTGGGCAAAAAAATTTCCTATAGCAACTGAGTTGCGGAGTGGTAACTAAAAATATTTTAATCTATTTCTATAATATACCCATGTCTGAAAATCTGTGTTCTTTAGGAAAAGTTTTTGTAAAGCTCTGTCTTTCAGCCTTTCTGAAAGAAATTAGGGAAGGCTGGCATAATTCACAAAATTCAGTTTATCCAAGGGAAAAGAAAGTTATTCCCCAATTATTGGAGGAAAAAAAACCCCACAGACAAAAAAAAATCCTGTTCACCTGAGAAGCCTGCTTTGGAACATGCATTTGTTGCACTGATACCAAAGGCATGGTTTACATATGTGCTGGCAGCCAAAGTTAGTCTGACAGCTATGTTCTTATGCTCTTCAATGGCTTTGTCCATAATGAAGACAACTCAACTCTATGGATCCCACCGTGGATGAAATACAAACTCTTTACTAAAAGAACTCAGCATGCTACTTTTTATATGTGCAGAGGATCATCTAGCTTTTTCTGACATTCCTTCTTATGAGCTGAAATGGCACGGGACTCAAGGATTAAAAGCAAAATATGAAATCCCTTATATTTCAGCAACTAAGCAGCAGGGTAAAGGAAGGATAAGGAAAGACAAATACCAGGGCATTGGCGGAATGCATGACAAAGTTTTTCTAGATTCACAGGACTTGAAGGATCTCTGAAAGAACAGGTAGAGTACAAAAGTCAAGGGCAGAGGCAGATGGGAAAAACAGGCACTGAAAAGAGTAGAACATGAACAGATGCATTGAAAGGATTTTTGGACTGTGAGATTAGATTTTCTCAGTATTTACAACTGCAATTAAAATCATGCTTTGAATATAAAGTGCTATAAAAATATGAATAACTGAAAAAAAAAAGTCCTAATCCTCTAAACTTTCAAAGTGAACAGATATTTGGTAATTTTTATTGCAATATCTCTAAACTTCATTTGTGATTTGGAAATATTGCTATTGTGAAATAATTAATAGAATCTGAACCATTCAGATTCTGTAATACAGGCATCTTAAACTAGGCTGTTTTCAAATTGCTTTGTATTCAAGACAAGATCATGTAAAGCACGCATTACATTAAACCTCAAAATTTACATTATCTGAGGAGCTAAAAGATAAATGTTGAAAAAATGTGAATATAATAAATGTTTATTTCTGCCCCTCACTAACTCACACCTTCATAGCTAAGGCACTGTTTCTGACAAATTATTTTAACAACTGCTGGAATTAATCAAGCTAGTCTCTTGTCAGCACTGAAATGCTCAGTCACAGCCTCAGCTGTGGAGACGACCTCAGATGGTTGTTGGTGGCAGCTCTCTCCAGACTTCAGTGGTCTGTATGTCTCTTCCCAAATCCCACTCTTCACTAAGTAGAGAACTTCCTATAGGAACAGATCCTTGCACATGTAAAGAAGCTGAACTACAGCTGCTATAACAGTTCCAGTTTTAGTATTTTCTTATTTTGGAGTGCTTGAGTTGACAGTTTGATGCTCTTTTAACTTTTCTTATTTTTTTTCTCTAATAACCTATTTATGCCACAAAGACCAAAACATTATCTATAAATTATCCACCAGAGTTTTGTAATGATTTGCATTATGTTACACAGCAAACTATATATATGGCACTATACATGATTTACATAATGAATGGTCAATATGTCTTGATCCTGTAACTTTTCAAGAAAACATTAACACAAAAATTAACCTAAATGAAGTTGGCATATTAAAAACATATTTATGACACACAAATAAGAATATTTGTAATAGTTTCAGACACTATGGAATATTCAGCCTTTTTTGTTTGTGTGGGGTTTTTTTGTTTGTTATTAAATTAATGAGTTCATTTATCATAAATTTTATGCTTATCACACAGTATCTGAAGTAATCCACCTGTTTGGAAGTGTGAATTCAATTCAGTTCAAAAGATTTTCTGCTTCCTGTTGGAATGGGCTTTATATTTCAAAATCTCAGATTTCAAAACCATAAATACGTTTTTACTCTGTTTGCCTAAAGTACTAGAATGGAAAATAATATTTAACTGTGATGTAAAAAAAAACAAACAACAAACCAAAACCAAAAAAACAAAACCCCAAAACTGCATTGGTTTCTACCATGTAACTTCTTGCAAGTATCTGGATTGAAGTTGAGTTACTGGAAATGTATCAGGAATATGATTCCTTTCACTGTAACAGCTACACTTTATAAATGGTTAGGAGCAGAACACAACAGATCTGGACTAACAACTCTATGTTGACAAAAAATTAGCTTGAGCTGGAACAAAGTACACAATAATAAAAAAAAAAGACTGCAGATACTGTAATATTTCATAACATGTTTTAAAAGTTGCATCAATGAAGGGAAGAAAATTAAGTTTAAATGCCCCAGTGGTTCTCTAAATGACAAAAACCCACATCATATCCATACTAAAACATACACACAGCACCTTTTTTTTTTTTTTTTTTTTTCCAGTTTTGAATTTCAGGATAGATAAGTAGTATTTATTGCCTGCCTGTGGTAGACCATTATGTATTAGTACATTCTGCTGGCATTTTATTGCCACTGTTTTCTAAAACAAGTGCATAAAAATTCAACAGAGTGCTATGTTCTGATTAAAGTAATTAAGGGGACATAGTGATAAAGTCACCTACATGGCAATGCAAAAACTAGAAATCACCGTATTTTTAATGCCATCTTCCTTTCATAGTTAAAATGGAATGTTTCATTTCTAACCAAAGAAAGAAAATGTAGTTCAGTATTTCTAATTCAAGTCATATTCTTAGGTCAAAATTTAATATACAGATAAAGTTCCTACTTAATAAAACCTGAAGTCTAACGATCCCTTTCCAGTAGATACAATGCAACATAGGGTACAGGGGAAAAAAATTAATACCCTGCTCACAGTAAGATTTTTAAGACAGTTTCCAAAACATTTTATGACAGTTTCAAAAGACTGGCAAGATCAAACCTGAGCTGCTCAGATTGTCCCAAGACTCCTGAGCAAATTTCTGTGTTTTCCAGGTGAATACAGAAACTCCATTGCACACAGTCATAACTGTCACCTGTATTCAATTTTGAGAGGGTCCTCAAGCATCAGCATTGAACTTTTTGCAAACTGGATAATCTGCATGTGGTACCAGAGAATTAATGGTTGCCCAAATCACATGCCAGACACAAACATATTCAAGAAAAGAAGTCACCTGTACTAAAGTCCTGGTCCCTTTACACTGTGGAGCATTTCCACATCTTTCACAAAAACATTTCATTATGATATGCTGTGAGATTCATCAAGAGTTGCCAGTGACTGGGGAAATGACTACCACTGAGTTCTACAGTCATCTCCTCACTGGCACGGTTTGTACCAGTGAAGATTTAATACTGTTACTTCTTTTACTACTTCCTATGTTCAGGGCACATACCGTGCATTTGATAGTTGGGACACTGATTTCTGAGAAACCATCATGCAACAGGAGAGCAACTACAATCAAAAGAAGCTTCACCATGCCCCCTCAAAATAATCATAAACAAAACTAAGCAATGTAAAAAAGGAAATTCTGTACAGTTCAAACTCATTAACTAATATTCCAGGGTGGTTTTGTATTTTAAATTTCCCTATTTCTCTGTTCTTTACTTATAAAATAGACCATCCCTTAGCCTCACAAGTTTATTAATGTTTATGTTTATGACAGTTATTAATGTTCATTAAGTATTCCGGCACCTGCATGACACCAGCCATGCTTCTCCTATTAAGGAATTAACCATTTTATATTCAGAGCAGTCTTTACATAATATACAATAAATATGACATGTTGACACAGAGTAAACAATGAAGAAAAGCAAAAACTGAAAAATGCGTACTTTTATCCTGAAGTAATCATTGTAATTTTATAATAAATGAAGTTTTATACCTGTTTTGTTTTGTTTGTTTGTTTTTTAAAGAGATTGCATTTAAAAACTTCTCTAATGCACATGCACAGGGAGCTGAAGTAAGGGTATTCATAAGTTTCATTCTAGCATTTTCTCAGCCTAGTTAAATTTATTTTAATAAAACTATGCAGAGGATAGTAATATTTCTGAAGGCATATTTCATAAGCAGGCAGCACATTCTAACTGTCAGAACAAGCATTAGTAAACCTTGGCAAAAACTATTTCAGATTATGCTAATATTAACAAAGCTTCATGATACCAAGCTGTACAATATTGCCCACATTAGGAATTAATGTCTTTAGAAGTCTCTGTGTGAATCCTATAATCATGGCTGTCACTTAGTGACTCCAATAACCTCTTACAATATTTAAAGAGAAGAAAGTATCCAACAAAGCACATAATGGCAATCAGTAATAAATACTGATTTTCTTCACAGTAATCATTATAAGAAGTCATATGAGTATTTCTAAAAATGTCAACAGTAATCATAGAAAATGAATTTTCAAAAACTCATAGGAGAAGTAGTCTCTTGCAAGATCTAAAGGAAAATATTTTCTAACTTTTGGAATGGAGACAGTTCTCTCTCTGGCACAGCTGTTGTGTTCTCCAGAGATAAATGGAAATCTGAAATCCTACAGGAGAAAAAGCAGAAATCCAAATTTTCTTAGCTCATGAATTATAATGCTGCCTTTTCATTGCTTCTCATACTGTATTTTATTGCTGTCAGTAGTCTTTCTACATTCTGTTTTTATAAATCTTAGCATTATTTTCAAAACTGTCTTTGTGGAAGAAGCCAAGAATTGACCAAAACTTGGCCTTAAGTAAAAACAGTATTTTCATTTTTCAGACTGGTAATAGTAATTAAGAACACTGATCCACTCAGGTTCAAAAATGAGGATGAAACACTGAGTATTCTCTCCTAAGATCTAATGGATTTATTTCAGAGTCCCATTTCCTGAGACTCTTCATCCTGTGTGGGCTGATCCTGTGGGACTGATCACGGCTCCGGCAGGATAAATGTTCAGTCCAATGAATATGGATGCACTGACTGGTTCTTTCCATGCATGTAAGTAATACTGCCTAAAACCAATATGCAATTGAAATAAACAGATCTTTACTCAAAAGCAACACATATGCTATATGTATTCCTGAAAAAGGTACAAAATATCTGTATCTATCTATATTTCCTTGTCTAACACAGCAACTTTCCCACAAATAAAAAATATTTGGCATTTCTTCTTTGAAGATTTTTTAATTATGACTTAGAAAGGACTACCTGCATATTTTACAATGAAAATTAGGATAGGGTTTTAATGCAAAGTATCATTTCCTCAGGACTCCCTGGAAATTACCACCACTAACAAATGACAAGAGGGTTAATTATAAATGAGTGTACAGAGCAAAATTAAGCCAGTATTTATGTTTCAATTAATAAGTAATAGAAAAATAGAAGTCTGCCTTTTAATTATTGTTAAAACACACATTTTCTTGCCTTTCTTTTAGCCATGATCACACTAAGATCTTACATATTAATAGCTAAACTGGTAAGGAGCTTTATTCAAACAAGTACTGTGAGCCACTCATGATTTGTTTAGCTAAGCACTCCCAAACCACTCTAACAGAACAGTACATAAGCCACAATTCTCTGACAAAGCAATCAGTGAACTCTTGATAAACTTCCTTAAATCATTATCTTCTAAGCATAGTACAAGAAGGTTATCAGCTAACACTGAGAACAGAGAATGTTTAAAAAGCTATGGAATAATACAAACTGAATAAGTATTTTATTCACCATTTCATTTAGTCACATTGATCCTAGCAATTATTTTTATAAACATATATAAATAAATATACTTTCTGTTTATATATTAATCTGTATGCCTTCAGTAGTTCTAACATTGAGTAAAATGTTCAGAGATTACATGAATCATAATTGTGCTTTTATGCCATCACTTCAACTGTGCTGCTAATCATAAAAATCTAAGTATTTATTCTTTACTTTTATCCAAGTGTGAGCTATTTTGACATAACATAGTCTCATGAGAGTAAATAAATATAAAATCAAATTCCATTTCAGTAGCAAAAAATATTTTATACTTTGTAACAATCTAACTGAAAAGATGCAGTATACTAACATTCTGACAACATATTTTTATTTGCAATGCAATAAAACTATCAAATCAGAAAAGCAGAATCATTGTTTAAATGAAGACTGAAAGAAATCTAGGTTAATAAAACAGCTGTATCTATTGGTTTTATGATATATACCATATGGGGGTATAAGCCCTACAATCTTGTCTTAAGTATAGTACATGTTATCAAAGACATAGAGGTAAAGTTCAGATACTCAAAAACAGCTGAAAGAATTTGAGGAGGGATTGAGTAATAACAAAATCACACATCGAATTCTCACTCTAGTGTTTTTATGATTCTTACTGTTAGCAACAAAATGTAGCAATGTTTCTGTAATGTATACTAAATTTCTGCAGTACTTAAAGGTAGGCTCACATTTAAGTGTTTCAGTCAGTGAAATCAAAGGTAAAGGAACATTAAAAATACTTTTTCAGATGGAATAAACTAAAACTCTACTGTAAAATCAATTTACAATGACAATCACAGAAATGTATTAATTCCCCATGAACTGGATCACTTCTCCCATGCCTGTGTGATTCCTTGGCATTTCAGAGTGTCTGGAATGACACTAGATACCTAACTTCAAAGAGTTGAAGACAGTGGATTTCTGTTACATTGACACGAGTAAAAAAGTAACTACACCAAGTGAATGTTCACTCAGCCACTGCTTGGATTTCGGCTAACAAAACTCATGCTGACATATGCAGGAAAGAGTGCCATTAGGTCAGAGTAGCACATAGGCAGAAGGGTGGCCTGAAAGAGCTAAGATGCCATTATGTAGCCATTATCACCTGCAGATTGCTGTCACCTGATGCTGTCATCTTGGCATATTTATTGTCTGACAGTTTCCTCAGAATCTACTAACTTACAGAAAAAAATGGTATAGACCTAATTTCAAAGCTGAAAGGTATAAAGCATCAACTTACCCAAAAAAGTTTTTGAAGCAGATCCAACAGCAGCTGTACTGCTGAGTATTTCCAGCCTCCCGGTGAGAGACAGGGGATGCCCACATTGTGAGGGAAGAGTAAGAATCAGCACTCTCAGTGTTGGCTAGGTAACTAATTTTTTCTCACAAGTGCATGAATTAAGAGTTATGGGTTATAATTTATGAAACCGCACAAAATGAGTGGTGAGTAATTGAATTCATGTGAGAGACTAGTCTGGGCAAAGAGAATTGAGACCTTGTTTACTCTTGTATTTCTTAATGAGCTGATAAAATAAAGTTTAAATCACAGACTACATTGTCCTGTAAATTTGAGAGATCCAAATGGACTCTGACACTATGGTTGCAGAATTATGTCTTCCAAATGGGTAAGTTAACAATATGCACCTCACCAGTGACAACAGCATGTACAGCTATACCTACAAAACACTGAAGCATAAGTAAGCACAACTTACTCCAAGAGCACATTAAAAAAGGAACTAAGTTTCTATACCCAGGGCCAGGTTCAGCAATGGTAAGAATTAAGGGCAGGGGCCTCAGCAAAGTACAAGGGAAAGTGTGCAATGTGTGTCCCACTGGGGATGAATAGCCTGCTCATATTTGCTCACCATTAGCTGTCTATCCCATGATGCAGCTTGCCAGAATCAGGAGGGCATGTGAAAGACACAGCAACAGAAAGATCCTACACATTTTCTATAAACAGCCCACGGGGGCTTATCTGAGGCAGAGAAGAACATGCTAGCTGCTAGGAAAATGTGATAAGATGGCTGCAAGTTATGTCAATGACTATAACCACTATGCACACTCTACAGCCAGGAGCACCTATTTAGCCCCTGGCTGAAATGAATTCTAGTCTTTCTCTAGCTCCAAAAGCTACCTTTCCTGAACAAAAAGTTCTCTGAGATGTATAAAACCTTCCTGCTGCAGGAAAATTAAATTAGTATTTCAGTGTGCCACTGGAGCAGAGATATATGAATTCAGCTCACAGAAATAAGTATATAAATTGGTGTTTTCCCCACTCACAATTTTAGAATAATGATACACAGTGCAGATTTTTCTGGAGAACATTCAAATAAACTCTCATCATTGCAGAGTTGAGAAAATAATCTCTTATTCATGTAACAGTATTGGCACTACTGCTAAACATAGTGATATTTGTGCTAAGACTAGACCTTAGAGCATAATGATACAAAAATTAGCTTCTCTTTAAAAATAACTTGCTAGCATGATTCAAGTGTATCTCTTTTTCTCAAAAGCAGAAAACAAATTAAAATTTACATAAGCTAAAGATTCTCTCTCACACACATACATATATATAGTCTATAGATACGTACTACACTAAATTTCAAGATTAAGATAAAGTTAGAGTGGACTAATGATTTCAGAATGCATCACACTTATATTTTTGTATTTTTCTTAGTGTTATTTATAGCTAATTTCTAGGATTTATTCAGGAGGTATAGTTATTTTGAGTAGCATCTTTCTTTCAAAAGAGCTTACTAACAGTAACTCTGCCAAGAGCTTCTGTAATCTGAAGAAAATTAAATCTACCCCAGCCAAAAATCAGCAAACTTTACAAGTGTGTTATCTTGAAAACAGACTGTATTTCTTGTGAGGAAAAATGGTGCCCTGATGAATTTTCCACCACTGTATTCTAATAGAATATTTTCTGTAATCAATCAAATGCTATGCTATGGGATCAGTGTAGATTAGTAAATCTTCTGTGACACTTATTATCTGCTTTTCTTTCTTGAAGGGAAAGAGACAATTTCAAATATGCAAGAATATAAAACAAAAATTAGTAAAACTCCCATAATTCCCTTATTACATATGACTGATATAAATGGTGAAGATAGCAAAGGGACAGAACTACTACAAACTCTTCAAATTGGCACATATATAATTCAATAGACAGTTTGCTTGCATTTTGCATGCAATGTTCAGTAAGGATATGAAAACAAAGAATACCACCTTGTTTTTTGTTTCTGTATGTTGTTTCCTCACCAAGTGACAGAAATAGTTCCAGAGAAAGCCTTTAATCTATAATCCTCTCACATGCTGCACATTATGATTCATCAAAAAAAACCAGTTCAGTAGTTCATCCCTGTTTCTGGATTTTCACACCAAACAGATTTTTTAATGGTTTTGCTCAGATAAAACAGAAAAAATACACTTGCCAAAGCTTTTCAACCTTACAATGTGATCAGAACAAACATAGTTCTAATACAAGAATTTTGAGCCTTGCATAAAAATCTGAGTGTATTTCAATTAAGGGTTTTTTCAGACAAAGTTTTAAGGAACCACAGCAATTTATCTTCAGAATAAAGTCAAAAATTTGAGTGGAATGTCATTTTTTAATTTACTAAAGAGAATTGCTATAAACGAAGCTATCTTAATGGAAGGAGAATACAATGAAGCTAATTGCAAAGGTTCCGATTTAAAGAAACACAGTGCTTCTGAGCAATCACAATGATAATAGAATGAAAATGGGAGAGAATTTTCTGAATAAGAATTGAATTACGTATCTAAAAGAAAATAATAAAAATGCACTGGACTTAAAATCCTGGGAACATCAGTTCATGAAGTTAAAAGCTGCATAATGTTTTCCATTTCATTAAACAGTGAAAATTGCTAACATTTATTTTAATTATAACTTTATGGCTATCTATTTCTGATATTTTAAAGCTTTTCTAAAGAGGTGTAGCATTAGTTTATGTCATCATGATCTTGTTTTTTTCCTATGTTCCAAGGGTTAGGATAACTGTAATTGCCATAGGGGTGTGATTTACATTCACCTAATCAGATATTAAGGATGGTGGCACTTTACTACGTAATAACAGATCTGTTAATCTGTAAACAACAAACAACAATCAGATGAATCAAGAATATAAATGAGAAATGCTGGCACAATAATCCAGGCAAGCAAACATCCACTACATTCACACTGAATATTCTAATGAATATCAGCTTAGCATCCCAACTGATTTCCTAAATGTTAAGCAAATAGCACAATAGCACATTTGAAATTCTTGCTTCATTTCTCATTATCTTGACAAGGGATCTTTGGTCAAGTAAGGTCAACTAATTTTGGAACTAAACTTACATTTTTTTACATTTCTGAGCATCCATTCTGGTCAATCC
>VWZF01001682.1:1628849-1673129 GCA_013396755.1 Sclerurus mexicanus | reverse complement strand
CCCCCGAGTTATTATTATTATGTCAACAGTGTTAAACTCTGTGGGCTAGCATACTAATTTTCAAATATGGAACAACTTTCAACTTTTGCAATGCAAAATAAATTGCACAGATTTCTGCTATTCCTGTATGGTGTAAATTATTCAACCCATATCACAATACATAAATTCAAGAATACTGGTCTATGCTACTCGATATTTTTGAGTGATAACTGAAAAAAAGTGAACAACCCAAGACTAACACCCTTTATGGCAAATGTAAATCAAATGTTCAAGGCACAAGGAAGATCTACTGTATCATTTTATTTCCCTGAAAGCAAGAACTCCTATTCCTCCCTCTTGTCCTTGCTTTCAACACTATAAAGAAGACTCAAACAGCAGGTAGTTTTCTGTATTATGTGAGTGAAATCCATCAAATGCATCTATAATTTGGAATGATTTACAACAAGCCACAAATAGGAACAATATAAAACTTGTTATTTAACAAAGATAATTCTTTGCTATATGCACTACAGGAATAATACAATGTATCTAAATAACAAGAAAATAAAGGTAAATACTGTATAAAATTATGTAGAGAGGTGGAGAGGTAAACATGTAATGATACAGATGTGCTTGAGTAGAACTATTATTAGACCTAGTATTAGACCTATTTTGCACATCTGACCAACCTTCTTCCTTCTGGCTGTCCCTCTTTGGCATGTTCTTTACCTTTGATTGCTCCCAATGACCTTTCCTGGTTTTGAATTGCTCAGGTTGCAACTGCACTGGAACAAATTTGTTTTCCTCGTGTTTCTGAAGCTACTATGCTTATATGCTAAGTACAAATATAATGCTTGACCCATAAAGGAATCAGCAGGAAACCTGAAATGAAGGCATTATCCAACATTTCATGCTCCTTAGTGATGCCATTTTAAATATTTTAGATAGTCTATAAATAATTAAAACCTCACCACAGCAAATTATGTCCTATTATGCAAATAAATAGCCTCCTCCCTGGTTTCATTAAAGATTCTAGAAGACAAGCTGAGTGGTTTAAACATGGCAAAATACTGCAGTGAGGCGAGAAGTCTTCCAACACTTTTTTTTTTAATTGTTAGTGCCAAGTTTCATGTGGATTTTTACTCTAACACTTTAATTTGCATGAGCAAATAAACCTTTAATAAACCTTTTGTAAGTGGTGAAAATACATCATTTAATTAAATTTGATTTGTTTTGAAACTATTGTGCCTCATGAATATTGAAGTTAAGCAAACTCTACAGCAAAAAATATACAATTCTATTTTGTCATAGAAAGCTGTATTGATGTACTATTGCTTCTTTTACATCTTTATTTTTTCACATACACTGTATATATCGTGACAATATGTCAAGTTTTTATACGAACAATTCTTAAACATCTGATTTTGTTTTCACATTCAGACTTTATTGCAACAGAAACATAATTCAGCTGCATTTCTACATGCCTATAGTGAGCTTACATAATTTAAAATACTTTGATATGGGATTACATTTTTGCAGAAGTATTTGACCAGAAGTATTGATTTGTCAAATCTAAAGTTATCAAGTTATCAATCTGAGTAATCAAGACCCTTGAAATTCTATTTTCTGTACAGAAACATGCACTGACCAAAGTACCAAAATTAGTTAATCAATTGATTAAAATAGTAAGAAAACTAGGACCAAAAAGGTATTAAATACTATTTCTTTACATGTTTTTTCTCCAAACTTGCCATTCTAATCCTATTATATACCTAAAATACGGTAGGAAAGATAAACTGTGCACATACAAAAATACACACTGTATTTCAAAATTAAAATGAAAACTCTTGTTCCTTTAATCAACTCAGAGCCTTTAAAAAAATCTTTTTTTATCAATAGATTACCATGAATTATGTAGATATCATCTGAAAACCAAAAAATGAGCATGCATATTTTTTAAACTTTAAGGTTGACCAGCTGCTATGTAAATGCCAGACAGCAAGTCCAGTGCAAATAAAATGAGAGCTTCAGAATTATTTTTCAGTGTAACTTTAAAATTCATCGAATTCTGTTTTGTTCTGAGTAAAACCCACAATTCTCTATTTCCAGTTCTTCAAATGAGGTGAAAAATATGCAATGGTATATAATTTTTTTTCATTAAATAAACCTATGTTCAGCTATTTCTGTAGTGATGCTTATTTACATGTACAATAACAAACTCTTCTAAAAGTTATCAAAAGAGTGGGTTTTAGACAACACCAAAATGAACACAAATTAAGAAGACTGTATTTAGAAAATATTCATTGCATTCACGGAATCCTGGAACATCTAAACATGACAGCTGATTTACTTCTGTCCTTATGTCTACCTGGCCTCTGCTACAATCCTCACTTTGACTCCCTCCCTTAATAACACCCTTGTAACACAAAACTGTGTTTTGTTGTTCTTCATTGCCTTCTGGATGCTCCCTGTCTTATCCATCAACTGCAACCTAGAATGCTGTTTTTTCTTAGTGCCTTCTAAGATCAGTTGCTTAATGAAAAAAATACTTCCCTCTCTCCTCTTCTAAAGAAAAAACAATATTTACAGTCACAGCCATTCTTTTACTTGTGTTCATGTCACACTTTCCATTACAGTACATGGTGCAACTAGACAATTTGTGCTTTGTGTTTATAATAGAGATACTGGGAGTAGTACAAGAACATAATTTCTTTGTTTCTTTCTCTGTGTACATTCAGATATGAGTATTGAGCCAAACTACTGAGAGTCAAGTGTATTTTAGAGGTCTGAATACCTAAACCTGTTTAACTGACTGTGTTCAATGTGGATCCTTTTTTCTAAAAACAACTGAAATCAACCCCAAAGTAATATGAAGCAGAATAAATGAATTATGCAGTGTTTGGGCAAAGAACATAAGGAATACAATGCCAATAGAGTCTGGCATGAAAAGAGCAGCAAATTAGATTAAGCTGAATGATGTACATAATCTTCAATTTGGAAGGAAGCTTGCTTTTCCAAAGAATATTAACAAGCTTATTGGAAAAGAAAAATCAAAAATAGAAGCTGTCTGCTTGCAGTCTGGACTTTGGGTTTTGGGTGTTTTTTGTCCGGTATTTTTTTTTGTTTGTTTGGTTTTTTTCCCGAGCGACCAAACTTCTTTATATATTAGTGCTATGCAAAGCAGTGGTAATACTGAAAATTAATATCAGTTGAAGGGTGGAAAAGATCTGTATGAAGTTCAATATGGAAACAACTTTTTGCAATTACGTTACACAGCTAAATATTAAATCATATAAATTATGGTTCAAGTTGAGACCATCTTCAAGGAGAAAAATTTAGAAGAGTGGTACTTTGACTACAATATAGAATAACATCTATTGTATTTGCATCAAAAAGTTAGGATAAGGAGGATATCCATTCCATGAAGGGGAGAAATACACTATTAAAAATAAATATTAAATGATAATATTTTTTAATTTGTTTTCATCATAAAGATATACAAATAATAATATTAATATAATGGTGAAGTAAAATGTATATAAATATGGGAAAAATTGGAAACATGAAAAGAATCCTTTCTACCCAGAAGCAGTATAAATATGTCATTTTAAAACCTTCATCTACCTAAATGCTTAAAAATCCAGTGTTCCTGTAAGTAAAAATTTCAAGTTCAAATTCAAAATGCAAATGTATGGAAATTTTTGCAGAGAAACTATCAGTTATAATATAGTACTTGTTGCTTTTAGTTATTCCATTTACCCATCATTCACTCTCTAATCTCCTTTAAGCCCGTGTTTCTCCATTCCATATACAATAGAAGGATTACGCACATCTTACCTCTTAACTTTCTCCAGAGGATAATGGATTTAATTACTGTTCTTCCTTCCATGCAAGCTTTCAAGTCAGCAAATTTTGTGCAGCTCTGCAGCATAATTTTTAATACAGAAGTTTTATGTGTCTGCATTCCGGTGATAGAAGCAAAGCACGTATTCTGCAGTGCTAAATATGAAGCTATTTGCTACCTTTATTTCTCATAAATTTTAAAAATGCATGGCACCTAAGAGCTTTAAAAGTCTGTTTTCATATTGATTCTGGTTAACTTCTAAAATAAAAGAATATTTAATGAAAAACTGTTTTTAAAGTGTTACATACTAAATTACAAGAACAAAAGCATAACATAGTGCATATACTGAGCAGTTGTGCCAAAAGCATACTTTTCCTATGTACATCCTGTGTTTTCTGGCACCCAAATCCTCTGTGCTACAAGACCTACTCCAAGAAAAGGTTTTGCACAAAATCAGTTCATCTTTTAAACAGAAAAATTGCAGTAGTTTTACTGTTCACAATGAGCTTTTTAGACACAATGATAGAGGAATATTTTCTCTTTAGTGTAACTTCCCTTAACCTATAGACATACACCAACAGCTTTACTTTAGCTATGAAAAATTCTCTTTTACTCCACCTATTGTTTTTTGTTTTTTTTTTTGGCTTGGAATTCTTTTACTATAGGAAAATACCTTGAATGGGTATCAAGACAAACTATAAAAGGTTTAATGTAATTTCAGCTTTACTAGGGATGTTTGAAAATAAAAAGACTAAATACACAACTATCAAAAGAGAAGGTGAACTGCAAAGGAAACAGAAACTTTCAAATTCTTTTCAGTACTGAAATTTTGTAGCAAAAGTACTCCAATCCAAGGCAAAAAAACCAAAGCTGTATTTTCACTCATCTCCTGAGGAACTGAGAGGAACAACTAAGAAATCAGATACACTGCAGTACTTAGAAGACATACTTCAGTGTTGATTGTACAATACTGAAAAAAGACAAAATAAAAAAGAACTAATGGAAACCATATAAGCAAAGAGCAGGTAAGATAGTAGATTTGTGGCTTCCTGACATTTCAGCACTGAGAGAAAGCTAATTTAATTTTCAAGGTTGTAGAATCATATATCCATGCTACAATAGTCATCCTAGACTTTACACATCCTTGCATTTGCATAAGGTGTATTCTATTTCATTTCATGTCCGTTGAAAGCAAGATAAAGCACATCCTGTAAGTACTTGGAAAAAAATATGACTCATCATTGCATAATGGTCAACTTCTAGAACAGAAGAGATTGTAGTATACGGCTGAACTGCATATCATCTAGAACTGAAAACATACTGTGTTTTTTTCCCATAGAAGAAATGAAAGATTTTGTAAAACAGATTTGTAGTTAAACCAGCAGATATGCTTAGCAGCCTAAAACCCAACCTACATACAATTTTGAGCAGTGTTTTAGTACCACATAATAATAGCAGAAGTTACTTTATCAGAAAAAATAGTTAATTATATTATATAATCAACTCTGCCCATGAGAATAGTAGTTCTAAAGCTAATTGAATACAAGCTTTCAGCCACAAGGTATGTTTCTATGAAAATTACAAAAGGAAACCATTGAATAAAAATTAAATGCACAAAGCAGAGGGAGAACCCTGATAATCCACAACTGGAAAGGTCAGTCTGCAGCTTTCACTTTTGCTGCTGCAAAAAATGCAAAACATATGTATGATAAAAAAGATGCAAGATGTCTTCCTTAGCTTAAGTAAGTAACCAATAGATACCAGCACACTTTTAATTCAAGGAAATATGTTAGGGATACTAAATTGACTGTGCTTTTAAAATGCCAGGTCTGTTCAACAGCACAAAGTGTACTAACTAAATAAAAACCCTGTGGCCAAACAATTTCCTTAAAAACCCACCAAAAAAAGCAAAAAATGCATGCACTTTTATTAGATATCTTCAACTTGTTACTGGTTTTGTATTTGCAGATAACGTGGATTTTATTTTTATTACAATTGCTATAAAGAAATCTAGAGTATGATCACAGTTTATATTATATAATAGCACATCTGTCAAATCTTCACATTTCACTGTGAAATTTTGTCATCCACTAGTCAACTTTACATTAGCAGGTAACTTTGTTCCCTAAACAATTATGTCATATATACCAGAACTTGAAAATGTGATACATCAACCATCTCAGACTCCCCATATACCTAAAGCTTATGTACAGATACTTAATTTACAGCAACATATGTGTAAAGTAATTTAGACTTGGTCTGGGGTTAGTGTTCTGTTTGTTTTCATTTAAATACCTAATTATGAAGATTGCAGGTCTCTAAAATATAATTCAATATTTGCTCTCATTGACTAAGGATGCTGACCTGGATTAAACTGCAACTATTACTAAAATTTTTGAGTTACTATATGATACCTGTTTTTACATTATTTATTTAAAAAATACACCTTCCATGTGTAAAAAGACTCAAAGGCATCATTTGTCTAATTTAGCTGCAAATTCCTCAACCAACTCCGCTACCAATGAACTGTGTTACCACACACAATTTGGATTAAGCCCTAGATAATCAAATCAAGCTCTTCACAGAGTTTGGGTATGCAAAAACATGAGTATGTAACATTACTGATATTTAACAAAAATACCCAGGAAGTTGTGTTTATGATGGAAAAAAACATTTTTTGACAATTTTAATATCCTGCATATAAGTGCATTTGTTATACAGTTGGATTCTGAATGTTTTATTTGCAGTTAATATTGATTTAACCTGGATAATATGTGTAAATAGAGGATTATGATTATATAAGATCATAGATTACTTCAATTGAATTAAGTTCTGTATTTCAGTCAAAGGAGTCTGCTGACACTATGATATGAACCATGCAAGAGCAATACACACAGTGAAGGTCAGCTCCGCTGGGAGAGTAAAATGCAAACTTTGCATTGAATAACCAGTCTCCAAGATGCAATGTCTATGATGAACTTAGGCACTAGGCACAGAAAAGGTAAAAGGGAATTGCACTTAAAGTCTACCAAAATCACAACTGAGTTTTCTTCTATTCCCAATTTAAAAACTCTTCTGTATTACAAGATGATTATCTAGCATGCACATAGCAATTTTAGCCTTGCTTTCCTCTATAAATTTTCTTATTTTATATATATTTTAGTATATATATAATAAGTATATTTAAATTATGAAAGTAAATGATAAATTTATATAATAGGGAAATTGTCCATTTCAATAGACTATTTTCTTCCATTTCAATATCAAATAAATACATAATTTTATATTACTTACATTAAAAACATGAAGTCCAGTCCTAAAGTGTTACAAGATGAAATAAAACCAAAAAAAACCCCCATAATTAATACCTATGCAGATTCTTAAAATGTAACTAAAGATTTGCATCAATGTGTGAAGCACACGTGCACCAAACAATCTATGCAGATCAGTAAAAAACAGTAATAATCAGTAAAATTGTTTGTTCTGGATGCAGCTTTATCAGACACCATTCAGGGATACGACATTTTGTGTGTTTGTGCTGTGAATCTTCATTGTTGCTTCCACAGCTTGATTTCTTGCCAATATCTGCAACCTTTCAAACTCTTTGAGCACTACAGATGATTTTAATGGCCAGATTACATCAGTATGCACCCAACAGAAGGCTAAAGTGATCATATTTGGGTTTTGTAACATGCACACTGCTTTAGGATTATGCTGGGATGAAATGCAGCATGAACTGAAAACATGGAATACATATGACCACAGGGAACAATATTCTTTGCTGTGAAAAATACTTCATTTTCCTTAATTCTTTATCACGATCACCAATTCTCATATTCCTATTAAGTTGATAATTCCTCTAAAGAATAACATAAAGGAGCTAAAAAAGTTGAGTCTTTCTCACAACTTTGTCCTAATGGGTTGCAACAGCAGGAAGGCAAAAATCCTGCTATGTCAAATTCCAAGGAACCACAAACACTTTCACCATCCTCAAGTACCAAGTTGTAACCCTTTGCATATATGGACTGGTAAGAATAGTGAATGTAATTTCAAAAGTATATGATTTTCCATATCTGTTAACATTGTATATCTACATATTTCAGCAAGTACAAAATACCCGCCATTATGAAACATCCTCAGAATTTTCAGAAACGCACTTACAAAATGTATAATCTCAGTACATTAGGATTTTAGGATTTTTTTTCCAAATAAATATTTTGTGAATAAAGACAGTTCAGAACATGTTGGGTGGAAATGTGGCATGATGGAACACTAATTTCAAATAAAAACATCCCACAGCCAGAACTTCAGATGTTTGGTGTTCTTTCTCAATGTGACCCCTCAACACTCATTCAATTTCTTTAAAAAAATAAGAATCTCAAGAGGATCATTTAGGGATCATGAAGCAAACTCAAAATTTCTACAAATCCATAAAATAACTAATTAAAAAAAAATAAATAAACTGTTTACAACAAAAGCCTTCTGCACTGACTTTTCTCTTACATAGTAATTAACCTAATGACACTTGAGTGATTGCTGTCTTATTCAAGGCCCAGTTGTGTTAGAGTAAATCGAACCTCATAATACACTGGAAAAGTTTACAGTACTTGCTATGCTTTACACATACTTCAGTTAATGCTCTTGGAAATAAATTGCCTCATAGACTGATGAAAATGACAGACTTTAGCACACCACTGTTTGCATCCAACTGAGGCCATTATCATTCATTACAGGGTGTGGGTTTTTTTTCTTTTCCTAGCTAAGTAGCAATAATTTTCTCTAAACAATTAAGGTTTCCATGTATTTTTTTTTTTACTCATTTAAATTACTTTCAGCATCAAAGGTGTCACAGGATCATTTATCCTCTCTTGAGCAGTACTTACTTCAGTGACAGTTACTGCAGAACTCACAAGGATGCCCTTTCCTGATCCCCTTCCACCTGAAACACCCCAGAAGGGTGTGAATAACTCTTACATTGTCTATATATGCAGTGCAGTGTTAGGCGCCAATGCTCAAAAGGCCTCTAAACTACTCAGCTGAGGACAAGGTTAAACCCCAAGCCAAGTACCTGCAGCCTCACAGTCTAGTAAATTTGGTGTCGCCATTGTTTGCCAGAGGCTTGTGGTTTGTTCTTTATCACTTTCTTCAATAATTTCCACTATTTATTTTGCTTTAAGAATTCAACACTTAAGCAAGAAAACAAATCTCAAAAACTTCTAAGTGAGAAACTATTTCTAAAACTTTCATTTAGAAACACTGAAGTGTTATAGAAACACTAGCCTAGGTATTTTTCTTTTCAAGTGAAGCAGGACATAATTTTGCACAAACTCAAAATTACGAACAAAAATCTAGCACTGCACTAATCAAAATATGACAGGAATTATTCACTGGAATATGACAGGCTTATGGCACAAAACTGCTATGTACATACTTTATGGTACTGGAGCCGGAGCTCTCAGCTGGGTAAAATTTCAGCAAGGTAATTTTCCTAGATAACCGGGGCACCATTCTCTTCTCTTCCACTGCAGTTTTGTGCTTTTCATAATAACTTTTGCATAACAACTTTCATACAGGGATGTATACATATATCTGATGTACAAGGCATAAAAGGGACTGTATCCACACAAATTTAACATCTAATTTTGGTTTTTTAATACAAATTTTAATAATCATGCATAAAAATGTTTGTGTTAGCATCCTGAAAGAACACAAACCTGTGGTATGTTATCATAGAAGAGTCAATACTTAAAATTATTGTGCACTTGAAAATACTTGTGGCTAATGTGTACAAACCCTTTGTTCTTGAATTTATTGGTAACTACATTCAAGGGAACAAGCCAAAGGAAGCATAATAAAATCTACAGGTTTAAGGAGTGATATAATATTATCTCCTCTTTGCAGTTCACAGTAGTTTAGCTAGCTGAGCTACAAACCCTTTTTCCAGAGGTCACATAAAGGATGTGCTGATGCTGCATAAGAAAAGAGGTCAACTCTCAGTGACTGAAAGCAGGAGTAAGATGAAATGATAATGAAGTGGCAACATCACATGAAAGCTCACTAATAATAGCAGGGAAAGACAGTATCTCCAGATTAAATATCTCAGTCAGCATGAATAAGCATTTAATGTTCCTGTGACATATCCTAGTGCATATATATGTATTAAAAAATGCTGCTACATCATCAAATCATTCCAAAGAAGGTCGTCCTTATTGCAACATGGATTGATATAGCATTCTGAAAATTACAACTAATATGATAATCATTACTACGACAAGCAATATTTTGCATGATAGTTTTTCTCTTCGCTATGTTTTATGTTTTCTAATATATATTCAGGGTGTAGTGTCTAGAGGATGTCCTTCCTGTTCTGGACTGTTTCCCACAATGTATTTTTCATAAATAGTTTACTCCTTGCTTTTTACAACATGAAAACTGTATGTATATTTTGAAATCTATTCTAAGAAAGTACTATCAGCAGAGGGATCTTTGAGGAGAGAATAGAAATTACTACCTACACAGCAAATTGCAGAATCCATCTTCACAATATCACAATTGTTACGAATGAACAAATAATGACATGAAGATATGATTTAATAATAATAGAATTAGAAATTCTGGAAAATTAAGTCTGGTTTATTTGCAAACATTAACAGCATTTGTGATGCCTCACAATGCTCAGTAGAAACAGAATTGTAAGAAAAGAAGACATTCTAGTACTAAAATATAGAGAACTACACCTGTAACATAGTGGAAGAAATAGTCTAAGCTTCTCTGTTAGTATGGACACATCTTGAGTCTGAATTCTTGCGTTCTGTATACCTTTAGGCCTCTGGGCTGAGTTCAGTAGTACCAGCCCAAGAGGAAGCTAATACACAATAGATTTCCTGACCATAGCATAGCCTCTTCTTGTTTGTGGCATTCCACTCCATTTCTTGAGCTGAGGTGCCCTAGCAAGGGTAGAGTCTTTTGCATTCCATAATTCCAGACAGTTCCAAAATATATCTCCAATGCTACACACAATGCCTCCACAAGGCATTATGAAATTATATAGTTATGGATTTGATTTAACCCAGCAGGCTTGACCAATCCACACTGCAGGTAAGTATGTATTCTGACAGTGGACTCTTTTGTTTTGGCATGGTATGCAGCTGTCCCAAACTCTATTCCGTCACATCAGGTGCTACGTAACTTTGGGATCTAGTCCTATGTCTCCTTCAAAATGCTTCTCCACACAAAGAAAAAGCAGTACACAAGACTGAGCTCCTACTCAGATCAATCTCTGTATGAAACAACTGATGTAGCAGAGACATAATACAGACTGACATAGAAGACGCATACAGATATTTCTTCTCCAAAAAATTATGAGGAACAGCCACTGAAATTTATTTTCTTAACTGTGGTTGTAGTATACACAGATTGTATATTATCTGACAGTAGATATTTAATTAAAATGAACAGATTTTTCTTTTCTTCAAAGGCTACTCTTCTTATCCACTCCATTTAAAGTCTTTCTGCACTTTCCAGCAGCAGATATAACATTCTTCTTATTTCAAATTTTAAATCCTGAAACCTATACATTTAACCATGCAATATTAATACAAAGTGAGAGATACCTCACTTTTGAGTATTACTAAAATACTAAATATTACTGAACGTTAATTAAAAGGAATTCTAATACATTCCAAAATTAAATCTCAAGGTCTTTAGTTTAATATATATATATATTGAATTTTAACAAAGTTTTCTAAAAGAATCTATCACAAGATTGAGAGACAAACCATGTAATTTATTAAAAAGCTACATCTATCTTTCTGCATTTAGATTCTAAGTAACAGGTGTACCAAAAAAGATATCAAAGGATTTTCTATTTAATGTGTAATGTGAATAATATACCTATTTGTTACATTTTGACACTGTAAGCTTTAAGTATTAGAATTTTTAATGAATTATGTAAGCCATGCCATGAAATTACCACTGGTTGGTCTGAGTACATTCAGACTCACCTTTTGTCATTTGGGACACCAAACCTGAACACACTCCCAGATGCAGCCTCACAAGTGCAAAATCAATAAGAAAAATCACTTCCCTTGATCTCTTGGCTACAGTGTCCCAAAGCAGACTGGTATGCCCCTAACCAAAAATGTGTACTGCTGACTTCACCTGTTGTCCACCAGGTCTGTTTCTGCACACCTGTCAGCCCAATCTCAGCCTGTGTGTATAAGGTTAATTAATTCCATATAACCCATTTCTAATTTGTCCTTATCAGACTTCACAATGTCTCCAGCAGCTCATTTCTCCAGCTTAATGAGATTGCTTAGAACGGCAGTCCCCCACAGTTTAGTGTCACCTGTCATCACTGTTCTGGTTGCAGTCCATCCCATCTTTCTTATTGTTTATGAAATTGTTAAATAACAATGGCTGCAGTAGAGAGCTCTGAGCAGTGCCAGTAACACCACACACCTTGTGTAGTTTACACAACCATTTTCCATTATTTTCCATTTGCCTAAAAGGATACCACAGTTACAGGATACCATGTCCAAAGCTCTGTTTTGTCAAGAAAAATGACACCTATTGGTCGTCCCTCATCCACTGAGTCAATCATCTAATCACAAAATTCAATCATATTGGTGAACCCTGCTTTCACAAAACCTAAATTAATCATTTTTCAAAAAGAACAATCATCAAAAACCTACCCATTTTTCCTGTTTTACCATTTTGATACACTATGTACCTGTGTGATACATAGTCATTTCCAAAATTTATAAAGCAAATGTAAGTCAGTAAATGACTTTCAATATGATTCAGTAATCTTTTTTCAATGACATGTGATCTTATAATTTCACTTTGTTGTTACAGGTGCAATATCTATTCTGATACCACATTTCAGATATAAAAAAGCTTTATCTTCAATTTTTCACTCTCTTCTCCCTCAGTTATCTAGCTTTCACCTCTGACAAGAAATTTCGAGATGAACAGGCAGTAGACATTATTTTCATAGTTTGGGTTGAGTTTTGTGATGAAAAATTACACACTTCCAGCAAACAAATCTGGAATTTCATCTTTGTCCAGTAGCAACAGCATATCCATGAAATCTACCTACAGACAATTGTTTCGAAAACTTCCACATCCACTCATTCAAAATGACCAAACTAAAAGAGACATATGTTTAAGAATTGTAATGAGACTTGGAGATACATTTGATCCTCTACTCAGTGTTCAATATTCTTCAAGAAATATGCTGAACACTTATAAGAAGTTCCATCTGTTCTAGTCTTGCAGTACATTGCCCACATTGTAGCATCTTAAAACTATATTCCAAAATTCTTGACAGTACTATGCCTAAGTCTTCACTGTTAAGTGTTCTCCCCTCGCAAGAACTTAATTAGAAAAAAAAATTGGTTTATTCTTCCCAATGGGAGAAGGAAAAAAAAAAAAAAAAGAGTGCAAAACTGAAGATTTCTAGATTAAATGTCAAAACCAGTACAAACATTTTAATATTTTAGTAAGTTATTCATCAAGAACTGGAAAATTCCTGAGGACAATATATGAAGAAACCTTGCTAAAATAACTTGTAGTTAAAGATAAAAATTGTGTTCTGAGGGGTTTTTTTTAAATAAAATAGTAAGATAGCATTAATAGTGAGGACAGTCTCAGTCCAGTGTGACTTAGGATCAGTGAAATCTTACCTTCCTCTTTTGGCTCATGTGCAGAAGGAAAGGAAAATAAAAAGAGGACAACAGGGTGTCTACCACTAGACCCATCTCCTAGATGCTCAGCATAGCATTTACAACACACATTGGCTACCTTAACCTCATATGTATCTATACTGTTGTATCTACCTTTAAGACACTGTAGTAACGTAGTAATATGAAAAAATGCTTGATTATATTCATTACAAATCTCATGAAAAAGAATACCAAGATAGAAAATTCCTTCAAGTATTAACCACATATCATTTACCTTTGTTAACTTGGCCTCAATATTTTGAGTGATTTGATATATTCCAATATGTAATATATCTGTTATTCTTCCACAAAACTGAATGTAGGAACTTGAATGTTTAGAATCTGACAAATTAGAATCCATTGGATGTGCAGCCTTTGAGTGTCATATTTCAATGTCCAAAATTCTGTTTATTTTAAATATATATGAAAATATGAAATACTTTTCCATTATACCATCATACATATTTTTTTCCAATAAAAGCTAAAAAATAAAAGTTGTAAGTGCCTTCCAGTATAAGCTGTAGAATTATTTAGAACTCTTACAGTAAATTCTTTATGGTTCTGTTAAGATCACACATGTGAGTTTGAAAAGTTACTATTCACTCCTGATTCAAATATATTTTCAATTTAGTATTACACAACTATCTTTCCTTGTTAGGGCTCCGGGAACACAGTGTTAAGCAAATTGTGGCCTGGTTTTGTGTCATCTAGACTGGTCTAGGATAACCTAATTATCTCACACTCTCAGGCTTTAATGACAGAAAAAGGACCATCCTTTTCAGCTCAGGACTCACCAATTAATTTTTAAAGCAAAATTAGTAATATAATACAAAATTCAAATATATTGAATAATAGGGTTTGTTCCTCTAATTTTGTAGCAAAATACATTTCATGTCACATTTCAATACATACAAAGATTATTGTCAGCCTGGAGAAAATTAGCAAGAAAAGAAATGCAAAAACTGTAACCATTGAGCATGGAATTTAATTATTATACTTTAAGAGATACAGCAAATACCTGAAACCAGATTAAAATACTTTCTATTCTATAGCAAATAGTAATTTTGATCTTACAAACTAAGCAACACAAATGTCTCTACTTTCTTCAAATAATTTCTCAAAGACTATAAGGAAAATGTGACATTTGTTATGATGACATATGGTCATTTTACATGAGTAAGGCAGGTTATGCTTTACATCAGTGCCTCAAGGAATGCAGACTACTAACACTGTTACTATCAAGCAATTTAGATCACAAAATCACAGAATATGCCAAGTTGAAAGGGACTCACAAGGATCACTGAAGTCCAGCTCCTGGTTCTGCAGAGGACCATCCCCAAGAGTCACACCATGTGCCTGAGGGCATTGTCCAAACACTTCTTGAAATCTTGTCAGGCTTGGTGCTGTGACCACTTCCCTGGGGAGCCTGTTCCAGTGCCCAATCACCCTCCAACCCAAACCTCCCCTGACACAACTTCAAGCCATTCCTTCAGTCCTCTCACTGGTCACCAGACAGGAGAGCTCAGTGTCTGCCCCTCCTCTTCCCCTCATGAGGAAGTTGTAGCTGCAATGAGGTCTCCCCTAAGTCCCCTCTTCTCCAGGCTGAACAGACCAAGTGCCTCAGCTGTTTCTCATACAGCTTCCCCTCAAAGCCCTTCACCATCTTCAGGTTTGCAGCTTGATGTTTATTTACCACACATATGCAGGGTTTCTTTTTTTCTCAAACAGTGCAAGCTAATAAAACTTTTTTTTTCCTGGAACTTTATTTTTTCTTTCTGTAATGTATAACACATTTATCCAGAGTGCTTGGACACTACATTCTTGAAAAAAACATCATGGAGCAGGTTAGAGAACTCATAAGTGAAAAAACCCCAACCTTTTAACTGTTCCTGGGTAGCATACAGGAATTTCACTAAAATCTGACTATCAAAGAGGTCTTCTAGAAATCAACTTGAATATATTATGTTCAATACACTGGTACGAAACAGTTGCATAACTAGCATTCACCCTATTCTTTAATTATTTTTTTTTTTGTGATATGTCACATTACATTGGTTTTTGTAAGTATCTTCAATTTGCAAAATATTTCTTAGTGAGACTTGTAAAAATGTTTTATCTTTTTTTTTCAGTAAATGCTTAGGAAAGTTTGAGAGAGTGATTGCTCCGGCTATCCCCCTGGCTTTTGCTAGAGATCACTTTTTATTCTCTGCTGAATTTCAGAAAAAAAAGGCAAAAATAAAGAACTGCAAACATTAAATTTCTTGAACTTTTACAGTTCTGTATTTGCTCTTTTGATGTTTATCCTTAACTTTACTGAAATGCCCTTTTTTTCTAGTTCAATTAAAACTACAGCCACAGTTCTATTATCTAAACTATTAATGTACCATATATCTAAAAATTACTTAATATATTCTAGCTATATTGAAATGTACTGATAAAATGGGGCATAAATCCCTCCCTGGTGTGTACAGAACTATACACAGGAATCTTGTGATTCTAATCTAAGCTATATGAGGGTGTCTGTCAGATCATTTTACTGAACAGATCAGGAGTCACTCATTTCTAACATTCTATATAGTACACCAATACTACTTCTGCAAGCTTTATATCCTCAACCAACCAATACATGGCTTATATCAAGTAATACATATTCTCAACACCACACTATAAACAATTATATTGATAAACTATGGTGTAATTGGATGTGGTCAATATGTTCTTGAAAAGACTAAGCACTGTGGGTCACTTTTCCACCACTTCACCCGAGGGCCTTGAGTCATCTGCGATGAAAATCTCAAGCAATGCACTTACAGCCACAGGCCAAGTTCTGTCTGCAGCAAACTTCACAGTCTTGGCCCACGGCATGGCACCTGCTGGCAGTGCTGCAGTTTTCTTTTTGTTGTGATGTCAGGGAAGGATCAAGGAGTAGAAAGAAAACAGTACACCCTCAGGTCTCTGTGCCAACATGGGATCAGGATTATTCACCCAATGTACTCCAACATTCCTTAACAGTGATCTCTCTGTAACTGCACCCAAATCTTATGTCTAAATCCATAAGATGTAAATCATGATGTTGTGCTTTTCTGCAAGGGGAATCATACTATGCCTGTAGGAGAAAATGCAAACATGGGAAAAAACTGTAGATATTGCCTGAGAACTAATCGCCTTAGGACTGTCACAACATGCAGAAAAGTTGATTTGTGTTGTTGATTTACAGATAAATGACTGTCTAGAACTGCAACGGAAATGAACCCCAGCATTGTCTCCATGGAAACACACTTGTATGAATAAATGAACAGGAAAACCTGTGTTGAATGTGTTTCAAAAACTACTCACAACTCTTTTGGGAAAGAAAAAAAGAAAGAGAACATATCACTTAAAAAAAAAAAAAGCCTTGTGATGTGACATGACAGAATGAGATATACAAGTCATCATGGCTGCAAAAGATCCTGACTGTATTATTGGATCTTGACAATAATTCAATATTTAGTCAAAAACAAAGCATTCACCTTCTATACACATAACTTGAAATATGTTCTTTAGCTTAGTAGAAATATTCGCTAGCAAACTGGCAAAGTAATGCCTCCATTTCATAATGACTAAACACTCAATGACAAGAAATTTACAGGTTCAGAAAGTCACAGGCTTAATCTGCAGAATTTAGAAGGTATATTAGAAATTATTTCTTACATGAAAACTGATAGTATATGTACTCATTTATACATCTATTTCCAAACAAACATAACTAGGAATCAGCACATTTGAATTTTTAGAATCAACATGGCATGGCTGACAGGTCAAAAGATTTAGAAATCATTTAATCACAGTACAACAATGTTCATACTGACAGGAAAATATAATTAATTTGCTACTTTCTTAATGCTACTGTTTGATATTGCCTTGGAGTGACTGAAGGAATATACAATTAATATAAACATTAGTAGAATTTAAATATACACAAGAAATTACCATCATGACATTCTATTAATTTTTAAAAAGATTTTTCCTTTCTTTCTTACAGAATGTAAAGTAGGACAATTTGGATATATTATCTGTTAAAGTCAGAATCAATGCAATACCTACAGTTCAATTTCATCAGTATTTTCCAAAATAAAATGTACAAGTTTTCTAAACACTGTCTATAACTAAAACTAGGAAAGAACTTCAGCAATTACTGCTTCTTCTGTACTGTAAAATTGCCACAGAGTGTTCACACCAACAAGAATGCAAGTCTGTATCCAAGTTTTATCTTCTTCACAGCAACAAGTAGATAGAGGAATCTGTCTGACCATAACAGATAGAACACAGACAGAATGAACATGTATAATAAATATAACCACGGACATTTAGGATAGCAGGAAGTAAGCGTGACCAAAACTGGGCAAAGTCACTACAAACTCTTTGAGAGACTGCCCTATGTATAGCTTACTCTATGAATCCCTATGTTCCAAGCATCCTTTCCTTGTATCTTAGTATTCTGTCTTTTCCTTCAGATTGTGCACAAAATACTCAGAGGTCCTCCATGTCTTTTTAATACCCCTGAATCTGATGATTACTACTTATGAGTCATATCTCACTATACTCCTTCAGTGTGTCCTATACACAAATAAATTGCCTTACAATTATCTAACACATTTAACATGCATCCATCCACACTGGCATTTTAATTCTGATTGGGAGTGAATTTTTGGAGTTAAATCTCCTTAGCCCAGCTCATTTTTACACTTTGCTTTCCTTGACAGAAAAGTCTTGGAAGTCAAATACATATCCTTTAGGATGAAGTTAAACCAGAAAGTATCCCTGAGAAGAGCACTAAATACTACCTTGCCTGCAGGTCGTATGAATGCCAGATCCAGATGTCTGGCCAATCTTTCTACTCAGCCGTTAACTTTCTGAAACCTAAAGGAATATAACAAATTCTAGGAGGTATTGAAAAACACCTGAAAGACAACACAGTCATCAGTCACAGCCAGCAAGGCTTTAAGAGAGGAAAGTCCTACTTCTCAAATCTTATTTCCTCCTTTGAGAAGGTAACCCACCTAGTTGATCAAGGGAAGCCAGTTGATGGAATCTTTTTTGGATTTCAGTAAAGCTTTCAATAGTCTCTCACAGGATCCTTCTGGACAAACTGTCCATCCCACAGTGGGATAAACACATCATGTGGTGGGTGAGCAATTGGCTCACATGTCAAGCACAGAGAGTAATAGTGAATGAGGTAACATCAGAGTGGCAACCTGTCACTAATGGGGTTCCACAGGGCTCCATCTTGGTCATTGTGCCCTTCAACATCTTCATAAATGACTTGGATGCAGGACTGAAAGGGTTACTAAGCAAGTTTGCAGATGACACAAAACTGGGAGGAGCTGCTGACTCCCTCAAAGGCAGGGAGGCCATGCAGAGAGATCTTGACAAATCAGAGGGCTGGGCAATCACCAAACAAATGAAGCAGGGGGAGGTGCCAGATTCTGCACCTGGGATGGGACAACCTTGAATGTACAGACAGACTGGGGAACGAGGTGCTGGAAAGCAGTGCCATGGCAAGGCACCTGGGGGTGCCAAGTCAAATACGAGTCAGCAGTGCCCTGGCAGCCAGGAGGGCCAACCCTGTCCTGGGGGCCATCAGGCAAAGCATCGCCAGCCAGTCGAGGGAGGGGATTGTCCCGCTCTGCTCTGTGCAGGTGCGGCCTCACCTTGGATATTGTGGGTAGTTTTGGGTACCACAAGGTAAGAAAAATATTAAGCTGTTAGAGAGTGTCCAAAGGAGGGCAACAAAGATGGTGAAGGGCCTTGAGGGGAAGCCGTATGAGGAGTGTCTGAGGGCACTTGGTCTGTTCAGCCTGAGGAGACTGAGGGGAGACCTCATTGCAGTTACAACTTCCTCATGAGGGGAAGAGGAGGGGCAGGCACTGCTCTCTTCTGTCTGGTGACCCACAGGCGGCAGAACCTGAGGGAATGGCCTGAAGTTGTGTCAGGGGAGGTTTAGGTTGGATATTAGAAAGCGGTTCTTCACTCTGAGGATAGTTGGCCACTGAAACAGGCTCCACCAGGGAAGTGGTCACAGCACCAAGCCTGAGTTCAAGAAGCATTTGGATGGTACACTCAGACACATGGTGTGACTCCTGGGGATGGTTCTGTGCAGGACCAGGAGCTGGACTTGATGATCCTTGTGGGACCTTTCCAACTCGGCATATTCTGTGATTCTGTAACTTTAAGACTTCTGTTTCACTCTGGTATATTGTTGAATGGGTTCAGAAATTACTAGGTGGAATGGTAAAAGTGCTTGTTAAATACCACTTCCTTAAAAACTAGGCTAAAAATTCTAGGGTTACATATTATTTGAAAGGTTATAAAAACAGATCAATTTGACATTTTTGATATACTCAAAGCTGATGAACTCAGGCTACCCTTTTTCTCCTGCTGATGGCTGCCTTTCTATTCAGCTGTAAATTGGGGATGGTCATCAACACTGGGTAATCAAGTGCAACTCGTTATGATGCCAGTTACTTCATTGTCATATGTTATTTATTAAGCATACAGGCCTGATCAATAACCTTCACTTGGATGGAATTTTGACCTTGACAAATGTCTGAAAGGACTGAAAGAGTAGAATTTTAAGCAGTCTCTGAAGTAGCTAAATTCTTGAGCCACTGTGATAAAAAGAAAATGAAAAACCAAAATAACAGAACCACAAATAACACCTCATTCATAGACTAAATTTAAATTATTTGTTATGAAAAAATTAAATTGCCTTGAGTTTAAAAATAGATTTGGAAATCAATTATTAGCAAAACTTATTTTTAATTCAAATGCATTTCCTATATATTTTAGCAAGTATTTAAAAACAAGAAAGCCACAGTGTTTCAACATTATAGGAGTGATTTAGAAGTCTGCTATGACTAATTATATTTAGAAAATTAATAGCTGTCACTGATTATTTGAGCATAAACCCCACAATTTTAATATCATGAGCAAAATCATCAGAGTCATGTAAAACAGCCAAGAAAGCATTTTTAACAATTCTGAGAACAATTCACTACTAAAGACAGGTACAGCTTTCCCATGTTCTTTGTGACCAGGAATTTGTCAGTACATTCCAGAGTACACAGCATTGTATAATGCAAAAGAAAGATCAGAAGACAACATATAAAAATGCCTGAAGGGAGGGTGCAAAGAGGACAGAGCCAGTCTCTTCTCAGTGGTGCTCTGTGACAGGAGGAGAAGCAACGGGCACAAACTGAAACACAGGAGAATGCCTCTGAGTAGTAGTAAACAATTTTATCTGAGGGTGATCAAGCACAGGCACAGGCTACCCAGAGAGGCCATGGAGTCTTCATCCTTCATCCATTCAAAAGTCATCTGGCCACAACCCTGGACAACGGGCTCTATGGGGCTCTGCTTGAACAGAGGTGTTGGACCAGAAGACCTCTAGAGATCCCTTCCAACCTCAACCCATTCTCAACAAGGAAGTATTTAAAACCAAGAAAGATAACACCTAAATGTATCATACTTCTATGTGACTAAAGCAAGTATTTGGCTAGAACTAGGTATTTAGGCAAAAACATAGAATAAATAAGGAGCTATGCTGATTTAATTACTTTACTCAGACCAAATGAAAATACCCCACACCACCATTAAAATATTGTGAGATATACGAAACTGCAGAAAATTAAGACCAAATATAAATATTCACTGATATTTCCAATAGATTAGTTCACATTAATACTTGAGGATGATGGATACTTATTTTAAAAGTTTATGGTAACAGATTATTACCTAGTTGACCTTTGGATAACACTATTATTAATTATTATTATTATTACTATTATTTATTTGCTGTTTATCATTGCAGCTAAAGGGTTTTCCTATTAAGAATTATTTTTAAATCAGAACTTCATTAATCATCACAAAATACAATGTAGTTCTGGTAAAAAGAAAAAAAAACAAAAAGAATTCTTGATTGCATTGAAAAAAGCTGGACAATTATGCAAATTTCAGGTTTTATTTGTATGTATTTTATTTTAAAATATAATCTGTATTTGTAATAGTACAATTTTATAATCCAGTATAGGTACATAACTTAGAGATGCATTAATCTGTGAATGGACTCAGGACCTTTCCTTTCATGTTTGCTATTTTTTGGGGGCATTTATGATTATCTCCTGGATGCTTTTGTATTACTATTTAAACATTTTAATGTACTAGAAAATTCTTTTTTCTTGGAAACATTAAATGTGAAGTAATATATATATATATATATTTCATAAATAATAGGGAGACATCTCAGGTACCTTTAAACTTTCCTGAATTTAATTTCTTAAAAATAATCCAGATATCTTCTGGATATAGTTCACTGGGATAACTAAGGGTACATTTGAAACATTCTTTGACTACTAAAGTAGGGATTGAATTGCAGTCTGAATCTCAAGGAGGTGGTGTTGCCTAAAGAGTAACTGCTACATACTGAACCACGAAATATAAAATCCTACTCTGCCTCTAAACACCAGGAAGCGTGTACATTCTTACTGAGAATTAAAGCTCTACAACTGCATGATCAGTGGGTGTGGTTACTACTCTGACCTCATAACTCTTGGTCATACTATAAACAACACTGCAAACTGCCATGTTCAGAGGCAAATAGCATTGGCAGCAAGTGTATAGCCAGAGCCTGGAAACTGCCATCAAACTTCCCTCTGCCTACAAAAGATGCACTGAAATTTTTATGGTATATAGGACCCAAAGCATGGCTCTAAGTATAGATATTAAAATATGTGAAGGAACTAATTAGCAAAGAAAGAACTAAGCATTAACATACAAAAGACATTAATCCTCCTATTCTACTTTGTTATGGGAAATGCATCAATATTAGTTATAAAGAAGTTTAAGTACAAAGGGAAGGAATTCTGTACAATAGCTGTAAGTCACAGAGTCACAGATATGGGGCTATTTGGAATACTAATAAAAGAAAATGTTGGAAAGCTTACATAACTGGAAATCAAAAGTTAAATATATCCAACTGTAGATCAGTGTATCTACACATATAAGGTGTAGTATATATAGGAACAAGGAAAAAAAATGGAAATTTTTACCCTCTTAAATTCAAATTATTGAAAATCCATTCATAGTTCTTTCACTCACACCATAACTGTTCTGTGCAAGTGGGCCACATCAAGCAGGACAGAATTTTCAACTACTATGGAAACTTACTAGGATAAAAGAAACTTGCATAATTATTCTGATACCAGTCTACTATTCAATTTTGCATGCATCTGTAAGACAGTTCAGCTATTTGATAGCAAATAACTGTTGAGTTAATCCTGCAAGAGAACTGTTGTTTTATACACTGACGTATTTTCAGTGAAAATACAAGTCCTGATGAAAGTACCAAATACTAAATACATGTTAGCTACAGCCCCAAACTTGTAACAGTTGTGAATTCTCATTTCTGTTGGAATGAGATTCTATTCCTTAAACAGTTAAGCATATTCGAGTGATCAGAAGGGTGTTGTTTTTTTCCAAGATATCAGTATATTTGTATGTTTTAATTTGGTTTATTTGTTTCATTTTTAATAAAATTCTTCCATACTTTAAGTACGGGTAGCTACTGAAAGAAGAAAAATTAAATTGATATTTCACACATCAAGATGTGTGAATGCTGCATTAGCAGGATGCAGAAATAATGCTAGAAGCATTGAGAACCTGACATTTTCTCTAGTTAATATGATCCTTGTACATCTTATGTAAGGGCTGGTGGTCAACAACAGGAATTTTACTTCACATTCCTTAAGCCTCCACATTACAAGAATCATTATTCTAAATACCTTCTAAATGGAATAACATCTGGTTCTACGTCAGCCAGATGTGCTGCTTATTCAATAGCATGGTGATGTGACATTAGCTTATACTTACATTTCATTTTAAGATTACAGAATCACAGTGGTAGGGAATAAAAAGATGCATTGTTCCAGTAAAATACACATGAAAAACTGTATTTACTCTAAAACTTAAGTTGTAAGAAAAAGAAGAAACATATACGCAACCTCTTTAGAGACAAGATGAGAGTTCAACCCCCCTGTTCAAGCAAGTGAGGTAAAGGGAAGATGAATGTAGGCAGCCACCATATCTGAAAGATCCTTTACCAGCTAATCCCCTAATTAGTTACACATAGTGAGGTCAACTATGGTTCTGCTTTTTACAGATCAGTGTCTAGACTTTAAAATTGTACTTCTAATCCTGCCTGTGACAAATAGGCAGACACATCCAATTATACAAATTGCATATGCACATGCAACTCATATGTAATTATAACACACTTTTTATGATGAAAATGATATACACAGAATAAGACAACTAGTTTTCAGGTTGTTTTTCAGGTCTGCAACTAGTTTTCAGGTCAGATTCTGCTCTTTTGCCTCTCATTTAATTAATCCCAAATAGTATAAATAAAACTTTACAAACATCTCACATTTATTTCTCTCCTCAAAACTATCAGCTTGTAAAAAAGCCTAACCAATGCTTACTATAGATGTTAGATAAAAAAATCCCTTTTTTTCATCTTAGAAGTTCAAAATAATGACGTATTTTAATCAAACATAGTATCAAAGACTGGGTCATTTCACAGGAAAGTCACATAAACTCTTAGAAAAAAGGTGCTGGAGCATTCTTCTTTGATTATTCAAATATCAAACGTGCTCTCCAAGAAACTCCTTCAAAAACAGAGCAATAGCAGTGCCCTTAAACTGTCATAATTTAATATGAAGTGACAAGAAAGTGACAGATAATAAAGATGGGATTGTTTGTCATTAAATCTGCATTTCCTCTTCAGGCACACTTTGATAAGATCATAAGGCTCCTCTGTGCTGGAAGAAGTTCCGTAAGAGAGAGTTACCTAATCTTATACACACACATGGAGACATACAATATGTTTCAGCTAGAAAATGGAGTCTGAGCAATCAGGTAACAGGAGTTCTCTTTAGAAGATGGGAAGGATCTAAGGAGGTCTGTTGACTTTTTCAGGGAGGCTAATGCACTTTATTTGCTGTACTGGGAGCAAGCAGAGATGGGCCCCAGAACTTGACATGTAAATACCACATAATTGGAAATAATATTTGTAGGAAAGTCTATAAATATTAAGATTGTTAACAACTTTTCCTGCAGGTGTTAGGTAACCATCAACATACAGGTCCAAAATTATGATGATGATCCTAATTCTGAAATTATAAGTATCTGGATTATTTTTAATGAAATAGCAATAGTTAGGACTGATTTTACATACTGCCTCTTCCAGCTACTGGCTGTGCTACCAAGCTAAACTGCATCACCACCACAACAAAAAATATCTTACACAAATATTTTAATGCATCTTGTTTGCAAAAACATGAAAATTCAAATTTTTCAATATAGGTACTTGCAAGAAAAGTTTTTGGAAAGGACAAACTTCTTGGGCTATACTAAGCATTTAATACTTTTTCCCTACTTACTTCTTGAGGCCCTTCCAACTCTCTCCAAGAAGTAGAATCCATGGTTTAATCCTGTCCGGTTAGAAAGCATAACATTGCAGTCCACTGGGTCATCAAAATTAGTGTTACAGAAGGAAAATGAAAAATTTTATTTTATGAAATTGTGCTAACACTTCTCATCTGATTCATTTAGCACCTCACTCTCTAAGGATGTGAAATCTTATATAAACACTTATTTCAAATAAAATTTAACTTTAGCAAGAAAATAGAAAGGAAATATTTGAAGACCTCAAAAAAGAAAACAAACTTGAACTTTCAGCTCATGAAAAGATAAAAATGTGCATCTGGCAAACACAATCTGATTTTAGTCTTATGATTTGCAAGTAAAAAACAAGAGGTCAACAACTACTATTATCGTGCTTTGGTTTTGTACAGGAAAATATCCTGCCTGGTGATTAATTTTTAAAACTTTGATTCCACACACACTGTGGGGCTTTTGACAGATCTGAATCCTTAATATGCAATGAAAATTAATTATACAATCGATGATTATTTGACCATATTTTAGTACAGAGTTAATTTACATCAAAAAGGAATCACTGTAAACAGTTGATTACCACCATTTTTTCCTGAAATTTTCTAAGGGTTACAACCACAGAAACTGGGTTTTCAGATATGTTCTATTGAGTGTGGGCAAGGTTGTGTTT
Source organism: Sclerurus mexicanus (assembly GCA_013396755.1). Taxonomy (NCBI): domain Eukaryota; kingdom Metazoa; phylum Chordata; class Aves; order Passeriformes; family Furnariidae; genus Sclerurus; species Sclerurus mexicanus. Next base: position 1,647,418 of record VWZF01001682.1, on the reverse strand, counting down.
GACTTATTTTGACAAAATATGAGGAAGAAAAAAATGTGAAATTTCTCAAATATATTAAAGGAGTAGAAATCCACATGTAAGTTAAAATGATACATAGTTCTTCCAGATTTGTACTTTCAAAAGTTGCACCTATGTTGCCAGATTAATAATTAATGCTGACAACTGCATAAATGACACTTGTTCTTATTAAAAAAAAACAACACAAAACAAAAACAAAAAAAACCCCAAATCACAATTAAGGCTCAAAGCGCAAGAAATTTCTGAAAATGCTAGAGTAAGGGGTGTTTGAACACAATTGTTAAACCATCAAAATAATTACTGACAGTATCATCGTACCCCTTATAAACATTCTAATGCTGTTACTCTTTAGTTTACTAAAATTTCAAAACCATTAAGAGAAAAACTCCTGTTTCTAAGAGGTCTAATAGGATCTTAAAATACCAGTTATTTTTGATTTGACTAATATACTGTGTAATAATAAATATCACAAATTTCACTACAACAGTATTTACTCCCTAATAAAATGCAAATGCTTGATCCATCTATATTACATTTAACCATTTTTATAATCAGAAAATATCACCTAGTTGCAAAGANATATATATATATATATATATATATTTCATAAATAATAGGGAGACATCTCAGGTACCTTTAAACTTTCCTGAATTTAATTTCTTAAAAATAATCCAGATATCTTCTGGATATAGTTCACTGGGATAACTAAGGGTACATTTGAAACATTCTTTGACTACTAAAGTAGGGATTGAATTGCAGTCTGAATCTCAAGGAGGTGGTGTTGCCTAAAGAGTAACTGCTACATACTGAACCACGAAATATAAAATCCTACTCTGCCTCTAAACACCAGGAAGCGTGTACATTCTTACTGAGAATTAAAGCTCTACAACTGCATGATCAGTGGGTGTGGTTACTACTCTGACCTCATAACTCTTGGTCATACTATAAACAACACTGCAAACTGCCATGTTCAGAGGCAAATAGCATTGGCAGCAAGTGTATAGCCAGAGCCTGGAAACTGCCATCAAACTTCCCTCTGCCTACAAAAGATGCACTGAAATTTTTATGGTATATAGGACCCAAAGCATGGCTCTAAGTATAGATATTAAAATATGTGAAGGAACTAATTAGCAAAGAAAGAACTAAGCATTAACATACAAAAGACATTAATCCTCCTATTCTACTTTGTTATGGGAAATGCATCAATATTAGTTATAAAGAAGTTTAAGTACAAAGGGAAGGAATTCTGTAAAATAGCTGTAAGTCACAGAGTCACAGATATGGGGCTATTTGGAATACTAATAAAAGAAAATGTTGGAAAGCTTACATAACTGGAAATCAAAAGTTAAATATATCCAACTGTAGATCAGTGTATCTACACATATAAGGTGTAGTATATATAGGAACAAGGAAAAAAAATGGAAATTTTTACCCTCTTAAATTCAAATTATTGAAAATCCATTCATAGTTCTTTCACTCACACCATAACTGTTCTGTGCAAGTGGGCCACATCAAGCAGGACAGAATTTTCAACTACTATGGAAACTTACTAGGATAAAAGAAACTTGCATAATTATTCTGATACCAGTCTACTATTCAATTTTGCATGCATCTGTAAGACAGTTCAGCTATTTGATAGCAAATAACTGTTGAGTTAATCCTGCAAGAGAACTGTTGTTTTATACAGTGACGTATTTTCAGTGAAAATACAAGTCCTGATGAAAGTACCAAATACTAAATACATGTTAGCTACAGCCCCAAACTTGTAACAGTTGTGAATTCTCATTTCTGTTGGAATGAGATTCTATTCCTTAAACAGTTAAGCATATTCGAGTGATCAGAAGGGTGTTGTTTTTTTCCAAGATATCAGTATATTTGTATGTTTTAATTTGGTTTATTTGTTTCATTTTTAATAAAATTCTTCCATACTTTAAGTACGGGTAGCTACTGAAAGAAGAAAAATTAAATTGATATTTCACACATCAAGATGTGTGAATGCTGCATTAGCAGGATGCAGAAATAATGCTAGAAGCATTGAGAACCTGACATTTTCTCTAGTTAATATGATCCTTGTACATCTTATGTAAGGGCTGGTGGTCAACAACAGGAATTTTACTTCACATTCCTTAAGCCTCCACATTACAAGAATCATTATTCTAAATACCTTCTAAATGGAATAACATCTGGTTCTACGTCAGCCAGATGTGCTGCTTATTCAATAGCATGGTGATGTGACATTAGCTTATACTTACATTTCATTTTAAGATTACAGAATCACAGTGGTAGGGAATAAAAAGATGCATTGTTCCAGTAAAATACACATGAAAAACTGTATTTACTCTAAAACTTAAGTTGTAAGAAAAAGAAGAAACATATACGCAACCTCTTTAGAGACAAGATGAGAGTTCAACCCCCCTGTTCAAGCAAGTGAGGTAAAGGGAAGATGAATGTAGGCAGCCACCATATCTGAAAGATCCTTTACCAGCTAATCCCCTAATTAGTTACACATAGTGAGGTCAACTATGGTTCTGCTTTTTACAGATCAGTGTCTAGACTTTAAAATTGTACTTCTAATCCTGCCTGTGACAAATAGGCAGACACATCCAATTATACAAATTGCGTATGCACATGCAACTCATATGTAATTATAACACACTTTTTATGATGAAAATGATATACACAGAATAAGACAACTAGTTTTCAGGTTGTTTTTCAGGTCTGCAACTAGTTTTCAGGTCAGATTCTGCTCTTTTGCCTCTCATTTAATTAATCCCAAATAGTATAAATAAAACTTTACAAACATCTCACATTTATTTCTCTCCTCAAAACTATCAGCTTGTAAAAAAGCCTAACCAATGCTTACTATAGATGTTAGATAAAAAAATCCCTTTTTTTCATCTTAGAAGTTCAAAATAATGACGTATTTTAATCAAACATAGTATCAAAGACTGGGTCATTTCACAGGAAAGTCACATAAACTCTTAGAAAAAAGGTGCTGGAGCATTCTTCTTTGATTATTCAAATATCAAACGTGCTCTCCAAGAAACTCCTTCAAAAACAGAGCAATAGCAGTGCCCTTAAACTGTCATAATTTAATATGAAGTGACAAGAAAGTGACAGATAATAAAGATGGGATTGTTTGTCATTAAATCTGCATTTCCTCTTCAGGCACACTTTGATAAGATCATAAGGCTCCTCTGTGCTGGAAGAAGTTCCGTAAGAGAGAGTTACCTAATCTTATACACACACATGGAGACATACAATATGTTTCAGCTAGAAAATGGAGTCTGAGCAATCAGGTAACAGGAGTTCTCTTTAGAAGATGGGAAGGATCTAAGGAGGTCTGTTGACTTTTTCAGGGAGGCTAATGCACTTTATTTGCTGTACTGGGAGCAAGCAGAGATGGGCCCCAGAACTTGACATGTAAATACCACATAATTGGAAATAATATTTGTAGGAAAGTCTATAAATATTAAGATTGTTAACAACTTTTCCTGCAGGTGTTAGGTAACCATCAACATACAGGTCCAAAATTATGATGATGATCCTAATTCTGAAATTATAAGTATCTGGATTATTTTTAATGAAATAGCAATAGTTAGGACTGATTTTACATACTGCCTCTTCCAGCTACTGGCTGTGCTACCAAGCTAAACTGCATCACCACCACAACAAAAAATATCTTACACAAATATTTTAATGCATCTTGTTTGCAAAAACATGAAAATTCAAATTTTTCAATATAGGTACTTGCAAGAAAAGTTTTTGGAAAGGACAAACTTCTTGGGCTATACTAAGCATTTAATACTTTTTCCCTACTTACTTCTTGAGGCCCTTCCAACTCTCTCCAAGAAGTAGAATCCATGGTTTAATCCTGTCCGGTTAGAAAGCATAACATTGCAGTCCACTGGGTCATCAAAATTAGTGTTACAGAAGGAAAATGAAAAATTTTATTTTATGAAATTGTGCTAACACTTCTCATCTGATTCATTTAGCACCTCACTCTCTAAGGATGTGAAATCTTATATAAACACTTATTTCAAATAAAATTTAACTTTAGCAAGAAAATAGAAAGGAAATATTTGAAGACCTCAAAAAAGAAAACAAACTTGAACTTTCAGCTCATGAAAAGATAAAAATGTGCATCTGGCAAACACAATCTGATTTTAGTCTTATGATTTGCAAGTAAAAAACAAGAGGTCAACAACTACTATTATCGTGCTTTGGTTTTGTACAGGAAAATATCCTGCCTGGTGATTAATTTTTAAAACTTTGATTCCACACACACTGTGGGGCTTTTGACAGATCTGAATCCTTAATATGCAATGAAAATTAATTATACAATCGATGATTATTTGACCATATTTTAGTACAGAGTTAATTTACATCAAAAAGGAATCACTGTAAACAGTTGATTACCACCATTTTTTCCTGAAATTTTCTAAGGGTTACAACCACAGAAACTGGGTTTTCAGATATGTTCTATTGAGTGTGGGCAAGGTTGTGTTTGACTTATTTTGACAAAATATGAGGAAGAAAAAAATGTGAAATTTCTCAAATATATTAAAGGAGTAGAAATCCACATGTAAGTTAAAATGATACATAGTTCTTCCAGATTTGTACTTTCAAAAGTTGCACCTATGTTGCCAGATTAATAATTAATGCTGACAACTGCATAAATGACACTTGTTCTTATTAAAAAAAAACAACACAAAACAAAAACAAAAAAAACCCCAAATCACAATTAAGGCTCAAAGCGCAAGAAATTTCTGAAAATGCTAGAGTAAGGGGTGTTTGAACACAATTGTTAAACCATCAAAATAATTACTGACAGTATCATCGTACCCCTTATAAACATTCTAATGCTGTTACTCTTTAGTTTACTAAAATTTCAAAACCATTAAGAGAAAAACTCCTGTTTCTAAGAGGTCTAATAGGATCTTAAAATACCAGTTATTTTTGATTTGACTAATATACTGTGTAATAATAAATATCACAAATTTCACTACAACAGTATTTACTCCCTAATAAAATGCAAATGCTTGATCCATCTATATTACATTTAACCATTTTTATAATCAGAAAATATCACCTAGTTGCAAAGATCTAAAACTTTGTGGTTATATTCTTGCCTGAAAAGAACAAGAAAAATGAACCATAGAAAATAGGTCTGGAGGGAATCTTAGTAATTTGGTCCATTCTCCTGTCTATACAATCACAAGCAGAAAAAAAAGATTATGTACTACGTTCCAATAGGGCAGCAACAGATGAAGAATTTTGCAGTGCCAACTGCAGTGAATGTTTTATATTTAAATAAATTTGATAACTGCTCAAAAATTCTGCATTTGTTTGAAGTTTTCTGCTACAATTTAAAACATTTAGCATTTTGAGGCATTTTAATATTCTAATACTTAAGAAATTTAAATCCTTCTAAACTATGAAAAATATCAAAAATTCAAAGTGCCAGACAAAGACAGCAGAAAAGGAGTAGTTTTGAAGAACCAAGAAACAACTGTCTATAAATAGTTAATTTTGGCAGAGACTCCAAGATCAGTTTTTCAACTGTAATGATCAGAAGAAAACAAAAGAGTGATATAGAGTGGACTCTCAAAACACACCATTGAAAATTAACAGAATTTATAAAGTCTTTATGGATGTGCTAAGGCAAATGTAGTGAGTAGTTGTATTAGTAACTCTCTTAATAAGCCAGTATATGATACATGTTGTATAGGTCTGTTACATGATTACTGTTTGAGATGATAGTCCTATTGAATTCTAAGAAACTGTTACATAATCAGGCATATGTAAATCAGTTTGATTTATATTTTCAAGTGAACAAGTCCTAATGAAATCAGAATTGGATTTTAATTAGATTTGAAAAAAATGCACTAAAATGAAAAAAGAAACGCACCACCAAAAAAACCAAACAACAAAATGAATACAAGAAGAAGATTATTCCACCAGTAATGAGATTATTAGCAGGAAATACAACATTATTTTTGTATTTATGTCTTCTTTACCTTCTAAATGAAAATCGTAACTGAAATGGTGCCTATATGTACGTGTTCATACCCATACCTCAGTGCACAGGTATATGTGTGTGCATGTGTTTATCCTTACTGAGACCACCAAAAAGTCATATGAATATCATAATTATCCTTCTAATGAGACATAAAAAATGCAAAAGGATTGCTTAGCTTCTGTATTAAAAACCTTAGCAAGAACATATGATGACAGCCTCCATCTTGTTGCTATGAAATGTAAAATATTCCTTGAAAAGATGCACAGTGTCAGAGATATCACAGTAGTTTATAAAAAAACAGCTATAATCCAAAACAAACCCAGAAATATTCATAGTTTCCATGTCCTTACAAATCTCAACATGGAGAAGTTTAAGTATAAAGAGACACATAAACATGCATATATACAGTATGAAAGACATCTTTATATTAGTGTTTAACTTAGAGCACGCTAAAAACCTACCACCTTCTCCTTCATATCCGTAAAATTCCATTGTTCTACCAGCTTTTGTATGTTTGTTTACTCTATAAACTCTAAGTTATTCCTTTTTATGATCTTGCTTCTTTTACACAATATGTTTCCAACTCAGATAAAAAAATAAGTTCACTCTTAAAATCAGTAATGACAAAGATAATCATGCTAACTGCCTTTGCCCTGGTAGTTAGCCAGCTAACAAGCCCCACACAGCTGCTTGCTCACTCCCCCATCAGTGGGGTTTGGGAGAGAATTGGAAGGGTAAGGACTAGAAAACTCATGGGTTGAGATAACAACAGTTTAATAGGAAAAGCAGAAGAAAGTGCAGTTTCACAGTTACTCTTGCTTGAAACACAGAATTAAATCCTATCAGATATAAGAGAGAAGTGGAGCCTTTTTTCTTCCTTCAGTTACTATAGAAATATATCTACTAAAAATAAAATGGCTATCAGTGAGATCAGGTAAAACATCCACTCCAGACTCTTGTGAATCTAAAACTCCTTTTCCTTAAAAAGTTTACGCAAACTTTTCCATGGTGCAACAAGTAGAAAAAGGCTAATTTTATTCATATCAGAAATTAAAATGTTATAATTTTTATATTAATCTAAGGGTTTTTTTTCTGTTCTTGTCTACCTCCCAAACTAATTTCAAAAAACTAAAAGACTATGCATTTATTAAACCTAGCTTGGTTTGATGCAGTTGGTAAGAGGGTGAAAATGAGAGGTATTCTAGGCTACTGTGCAAGTACTTACAGTGCAATGGGCCTACTACAGGTTTATTGTTCAAATACAATGATAAAATGCAATTGTGAAATGAAAAACTTTATTGAAGTTTTGGCAGAGAAAGTTCACCAGAAAATGAAGATAGGTAATGAAGTTCAGTTTTTAATGATGTGTGCATACAAAAGTACAAAACTGGATGCGCATAGAGATACATATAAAAGGATGTAAAATATATACACATCTATATATTTAATTATATTTGAAGACATTTTAGAGAACTAATATTTATGTTTGCTTTGCTACTATTCTTACCAAGTGATGCATCTCATCCAAATTTACTAGACTTTAAATACATGCTTGCCAGTACAGTATTCCTACACCAGCTTTTTTCATTTTATAATTTCCATTCTTTCAGGTGAAAATCGCTTCAGTAAAATAGATAATTGCTTCTGCTTTGCAATGTCAAACAGTTTGCTTCAGGTTATGGCAGTGTCTAAAATTAAGATGGGAAAAAAAGTTCTCATTATCTTTCTCTCTTTCAAGCTTCCTTTCATCTCATCCTCTACACTTGTGTCCAAAGTCATACTCTCACCATTGTTTATTCTTTTTTACTGTTTCTTGCATTTAGTTACAATTTTAGTCTTTCTCTTCCCCACAATACTTCACCTTCAGTCTCAGTTATGAATGTCAAAATTTTACAATGGCTGAAGAGGAAGCCTAGAATACATTGCAATCCAATTGCTCAGTCCACAGCATTTTCAATACCAGTCATAAATCTTTGTGTCTTTCTACTTAATTTTTATGGTAAAAATTCTTCTACATCTCAGAAAAAACAAAGGACTCTTTTGAGACTGCTTAAATATATACCTATTCTTAAAATCTTGAAAAGTCTTAAGATAAAACTGCCACTCATTTCCATATGTATATTTTCCATAGGCTTGCCTTAACTTTCATCTCTTGGCAATGAAGTTCTAAAACTGTATCCTCATTATTAAAAAGACAAAGTACAGACTGACAACCCTGAGACAATGACAACTTACAAGTGCTCATGCTCGTGTATCAAATCTTGAAAGCATCAGTGAAGCAAGCAATTCTTATGAGTCTCCTTTCATTGTCACTATAGAACTATGCTTTTTATGTTGGAAGGACTGAAGAAGAGTTTTCAGTTTCCTGTTTAAGGAGAATTAGAAACTTCTAAACTGATGTGTAAATTTCAGCCCCCCTTCAGCTGTATAGCGCTGTGTGACTGGGATCTTTTGCTGAGTATGCGTTTGTGGCTTTTTTCAGCCTAGCCTAAAAACTAGATTGTAAAACAACAACAAAGACACTATATATGAACTTATACATACATAGATTGTATTTGTGGACTGTAACAATATTTAATACAAACAATTAAATAAACAAACATTATCCAGTGTAACAGGTTGACTAAATACATGCTTTCCTTTCCCTCATCCTTTTCCCAGATGAGAACTAATACTCTTAATTTTGACACCACTCGTGAAGACTGAGTTTTTGGTGCAGTCAGAATTCTCTTTTACATGTAAAACTCCAAATGTTTTCCTTAAGAGGTGAAGAGATTTGATTTTTGTGTTTGACAAATCCACGAGCATTTTGTTTGCAAGAAGTTTGGTTAACCCAAGATATTATTTATGTAAAAATATTGCCACTAGAATCAATCTCAAAATACAAATGTTTTAATTATTTGATTACTTGAACTAGATATTAATGAAATGTTATTATATTTTAATAACAATTATATTTTAATTTTGTACTCTCCTGACACACTTACACAGCAGATCTCAGCTCATAAAACTGTCATTCAGTATCATTTAAACATGTTATTCAGTTCTAAAAAGAAAATAGCTGAAATAGTTGGATAAGCATCATAGTACTTCCTTATTGCAATCTGTAAAGGGATTTCTTTGAGTAAAAGAGGAATAATGTCCAAGAGATTTCAATTCTTTTACAATTAATAAAGTCATAAATTCAGATAAATATAACTGACAAAGGCATTAGACTTGAAATTATAATTCTATTTGTAGACTACCAATCAGGTTGAACTGATATATAAAGAACTAATGCTAGTGATAGCTAATGTTAAGCTTAGTAAAAAATTATTCAAGTACAAAATTATTCAAGTTACAAGAAGCAAATTGATTTTAAAATGTAATGACAGTGCAATAAAACTCTCAACATAACATATACATGTATTTTCAATTTAGTTTTCATTAGGATGGATTTTCCTCCCTGATTTGACATAATATTCTTTAAAAAATGCATCATTCTTCAGCAGTTTACATAGATGTCATTATACTAAATTTATTATTTACACTAAACAGAAGTAATGAGACAATGAAACATTTATGTTTCGATATCCTTTATTATTAGTTTAAAAAGTTTGGTGAGACATTTCAAAGCAATTTTTTCAAACTACTGGAAGCAATTACATTATATTGTAAATTATTAAACTGTAGTTGTTTTCCTAAAAAAAAAACCCAACGGTATTAAATATTTATTTATATAGTCTATATTTACAAGAATACATATACTGTATTTACTTAGTGTATATTTATATAGTCAATACAGTCATATATGCATATTAAGTGTATTCTTAAAACTTGTGAATAACTTTTAAGCCTCGACTCATCAAATAAGTGAAGTCACCAGAACCGTCAGTAAAAGACTAACTTCTAGTGATTTACAGAGCATCATAAAAGAACATACATGATCATATAAGGACCAACCTCAAAGGAACAGACAGAACTTCATTTCAGATGCAGTAATCTCTGATCTGTTACTGTGTTTGGCATCATGAAAGCTTTAAACGGTACAATGAAAAGGCTCATTTGGTTCTTCCATTTTCGGGGATAAAATTTTCAAACCAGACATTATTTTAGGAGGTTTCTATAGAACACATGCTACCAAATGTGGGTTTGGGGTTTTTTGTTTTTGTTTTTGTTTTTTTTTTTTTGTTGGTTGGTTGTCTTTTTGTTTGTTTTTTTGATACAGCACATGGTCTAATTTTGTTATGTGTCATGTAAAGGTAGATGTTAGATGTTTTCACTTTTTTCAAAACATTTCAGAGGTTGGCTCAACCAGATAGGTAAGACGGTTTTGAAAACACTTGTGGCATCTAATATAAGAGGGATTATAGAACAGTTGAGGATAGAAGAGGAAGCAAAGGAAAGGGAGAAAATCTTAAGCCAGGGAATGCATAGAAAGTTCTTCTATCTAATGTAATTATTATCTCTTCTCTGCAACTCTACTGTGTTGCTAAGAAAAGGAGATAAAATTGAACAATAGTTTTGAGACTTCATTTAATGAGGGTTGGTTAATAGTATCAGAATACATTTCCCAGACTTATGAACTCCTCCTTTCTTTCCAAATCTGACTGTGTGAGAAGTCTGTTATAGTCATGGACTATTATTTAAATTCTATCATAAAATGTATTTACTCTTCTCCACTGAGGTGATATTCACATTCTACATTCTTGAAACTCGGCTATTCTACATGAACACACATGAGGATCTACATAAAGAAAATCTAGATTTGAGCTGCAACAGTGGGAACTAAGACAAAAAACTACAAGGGAACAAACTTAGCTATTCCTTTAAGAATTCAGGGAAGACAGGGTGAGTATTCCCTAATTCAAGGCAAAGCAATAAAGAAACGAATTAGCAAGCACAGTGGCCAGGGAACAATAAATATGTCCACTAAGTCAGGCACAGTGCATATGTGGCTGATAATTTAAAACCATGAAAGAGGATTACAAATCTGCAGTGGTGCAGTAAAACACTAAATTCCAAAGAGATTTAGTGCAAGCAACACAAGGTAGCGTTAAACAGTTGACAAAAGATAACAAAGAAAAAGCACACACAGTGTCACAGATTTCATAATACTGAAAGACATAAGGCCATACGGAATCTAAACATGTAGACATTGCATCACTCTTAGTGTTGGCTTAATCTCTACCCTTTCAAGCAGCATCTTGGCTGGCAGATAGAAAAAAAATTTCATTATGGAGAGGCTATCTCAAAAAAGAAAAAGCTTTGACAATTTGAAAAATCAATTCATGTGCCTAGATTTATACTTTAAAGAAATATAAATCCCTAACCTAATCTATTACAAAGTAGGATAAGAAATAAATCTAGTGGGTTTGATAGTCTCCTGAACTACTGCTGATCTCTGATGAAGAGTTGTATTATTATCAAAATGTGAATCTCAGACAGATTAGTATTTTATGCTTCCAGGAGTGGTATCTTAGGTTAGGACTGAGACAAATAGCCAAGAAATAAAATCATAAGATGTCCTAAAAAGTATTTGCTATTGCTAACCAGGTTTTATTAACTGCTTCTCCTCTTTTTTTTCCATTAAAAATACAAATTTAAAAGATTAGAGTTTTCAATTCTATAATGGGAGGGAAAAATAAAAGGAAACAACAATTAAAACTAATTTGAAAAAGTTAGCAAACACATAGTACTGACATTTATCATAGATACTAATGATTCAACAAATATTTATCAAATAACATTGCAAAAGAGGTGTGTTGATGAAAGGGCACATATATACATTTTCCATCAAGATGTAATACGAATTGAATTTTCTTAAATGTTTCAAAATACAATTTTCTAAATTCAAAAATGTTCTCTTACCTACCTAGTCTGTTTCAATAAAAACCAAAACTCCAGCCTTCCAGACTTTAACATATTGGCAATAAAGCTTTGTAAGAACAAAGTTATTTAAATGGCATTATCTGCTATTTGTCTTATTCATATTGCCATTTTTTCCCCACTGAGAGCTAATAAGTGCTTTCTGTTGAAGAGGTTTACATTTAACATCTGTCAGTTGTATCCAGAAGTAGCACCTACAGGGAACTGTCAAATAGATTGCCATTCTCCTCTGTAGCACCAGCAAATCTGTCTCACATCATTTACATACAGATAGTTATAGGCATTCATCATTTCATTATGCTGACTGCCTCACTATTCTAATGTATAATGTCTCTTTAATGAGCCTCAAAAAAATACAATATTCCTTGATTTATGACTGCTTAACTGAAAAATTATACAGATTGACAAAAACTCATCATAAAGCCTTTTTTGTGTTCCCACTACCTTGCACTTTAAATTTAACAATTACTCTTGAGTTAATCTCATGATTTGCTTCTTTGACAAAAGAAATTATCAAATTTTAACACACTAGACTTCAGTCACTGCTGTTTTAATAAATATACTTTCACTTCCATGAGAGAGCAGTATAGAATTTGACAAATTAAAATTGATCAGTTTTTGTCCAAGAAATAAATGTATTGGACAATCTGTTTCAGTATTACTATATGTCAATTACTGTACACTTCCTAACTTATCATGTGGAATCCTGCTGTACCAGTCACGCACAAGTGACTCATAAATGAGACAATTTACATGTTCAAGTAAATTGAACTATGGTACAATCTTCAATTATTTCATACACAAATGTTTACCACTGAAAAACAGTTCTGCCAGTAAAAGCACACTGAAGTATTACAAACATACCTAAACCAACAAACAGAAAGCTGAGAACAAGAGGCAAACACTTCATGCACTTGACTGCACTCAGGCATTATTATGGAATTCAGTTCCCCCAGCTGCATCTCCATGTGTTTATAGATATATCAGTGTTCCTGTGGTGCACTGGGTTTTGACTATCCAAGCTAAAAAGGTTTACAAACTGTTCATGGTAGACATGGAAAGCATGAATTTTCACAAAGTATGAGAAAACTTCTGCTGCTTTGTTTCTGACAAATCTACAACTTGAAGTTGAGTGTTATTAGTAAGAAAGTGCTGGTCTCTGACTGAAGTTTCTCCCATAACAGAGATAACTATAATTTTTAACTCCCTTGTCTAATATAGCTTAAACTTACACTATAGACACAAAACTATAGCACAAAACTACCTCCCCTCTGCTCAGCCATGTTTTTCCATAAATTTTAGAAACTAGTATCAAGACCTTTCCCTCTGCCAAAATGCCACCCCTTACAGAAGGTTCAAATGTGCAGATATAAACAAATGAGCACTAACATAACCTTACACTGCCTTATCTCATAAATATCACTTCCTATTTCCAGATCATGAAGCTAGGCTAAAAAGGCTATCCATTCAATGCAGTAATGTACAGAGATTTAAGCAACAGATGGCAAGCTACATTCCCTAGCCTATATTCCTGCAAAAAAAAAAAGTCAACATTAAGTGAAAAATCAAACAAAACATCTTACAATATTACTGCATATTTAAGAGGTGTTTCAGTAGATGGAAATACATTATGACAGAAAATAAATCACACTGCTATGTTTGACCCTGACAAGTTAAATTCTCAATACAATAAAAATTTTTATTTCATAATTTTGCACCCATGTTTTAGTTCATTTGCACTGAATATTCCAGTCAACATCAACATCTGAGTTTCAAGGAGTTAAATTGTCCCCTAATCAACACCATGTGTTTTTATGATCTAAGAGTATTCACATGTCTACACATTTCAACCATATAAAATGATACCCTATCAAATAAACCAATACAGCCTTCTTTTTTTTTTTAAGTTAATAGATCACAATACTTTCACAGTGTTACTCTATGCAAAATTTATAACTCTGAATCCAGAAAACTAGTATACCAACCCAAATATCTGTTGCAAATAAAACCCCTTACTTTATAAACCTGGACACTTTATGAATTGAATATATCTCAAAAGATCCATTCATAACAATAAGGAGATTTATATCTCAGATTGTAGTAGTGTGATAAAATCCAACTTAAAATAATATTCAATATTTACTAATCACAACATATTCCTAGACTCTGACCATCTCAGAGCTACTTTCTGTTTCCCTTGATATTAACTGTGAAGCACATAACCAGGAGTAGCCACAGAAGATGTTTATGCTATGTCTGTTCATGTTGTATATCTCTAGCTGGGAGAGACTATGATTAGTTGTTTGTTCATCTTAGTGACAGAGAGAGAAGTTGGAAAGAGCAAAGTAAATATAGCCACCCCGATAGCCCCTTCATGTTGTAACTCTATTTCTTGCTTTTCTAGCCTTAAACTTTCATTGTTACATCTCCTGCAGTGCACAGAGTTACCACTTCTGAACACTGGCTAATTGTGCCTGTGACTCATGATTTTCCTTTCTCAATCTGGTTTCAGAAAAGGCAACGGAGGAACATCAGAACATGCTATGCCTTCATATTGTTCCTTCTTATGTGTGCATATAAATATATGTCAGTGCTTCTCTGGTAGAATGCTAAATTAGCCATTTTCCTTGTAGAGTAGTGAATTATGCAGGAACCCAACAAAATTTTATACAATATGTTTCACACAGATTGAGCCTACTTACAGGAAGGTGGTGTTGCAAAAGCATTCAATACTTCAATCAGTGTAGCCTGTACACCAGAAGAAAATCCAGAGTGTGTTCTGTTCCTGTGATCAATTTTCTTTCTTTAGATACACCTAGGAATAACCAGTACAGAATAAGTACAACTAAATATAAAAAAATAACATAAACCAAATTATTAGAAATTAAAAAATAAGAATATGTTCAGCAATAATTTACTGCAAAGTCCATACTATTATTCATCAACGTGCAATTATAGTAGACAAAAGTTTACATTTTGTCTTCATTTAATCCTGTAGTACTCAAGTGATTTCAGAGTTCTTCAATCTCAAGGCTGGCAAGTAGAATCAAACAGCTGTTATCATTACACCTAGACAGCCATCTGGCAGCCTGAGAGGAGAATCATAATGACCACAGTGGGAACTGGTCCAGCCTTCCAAAACAGCACAACCAGCTTTCCATTCAGCACATAGGGTAACTGTTGTATACAATACAGCATGTGAAATATATACATGAAATAAACAGTCATGTTTATTTTAACAGTAGAGTTAATTTATACTTTTTGTCTTTCAGTAGAAAGAGAAGAAGTAGCTTCTCTTCCTTCTGATTCCTATTTAGATACTTGGCAGAATTCTACAGGAAGTAGAAGAGATGGGAATAAGGCATTAAGAAGGGCCTGTCTTGGTGTTTCTTATAATGGGACAAGGTTCAGCTGTATCATCACATGTAAACCAGTATTGACAAGGGCCAGTTAAATCTCTCTTTATATAACCTGGACCACTCCCAGAATAAAAAAGAAAACAAACCCCTCCCCCCAAAAAAAACCCAACAAAAACTCCCAAACAAACAAACCCACACCAAACTACCCCAGGAGTTAAACATTTTTACTTTTCTCAGAGCTTTTTCTTATCTTTCACATCTAGACATTGCTGCGTATGAAACTCTACTTCTTGTCATATCTAAATCAGAGATAGCTAACAGTTTATGCTGATCTCCTTTCTCAACAATTTTATATATTCCTATCCTCATTCTTCCCATTTCTTAAGTTGAATAAACCTGGTTTCAGAAAGTCTTTTTTGATGCTTTTAATATTTAATTTCATTTAATGAACTATCGATAGTCAGGTACATTACACTGTCCTTTTAGAAAACTTAAACAACTTGAGCCTGGAAGTTGTTTCACTGCATATTTACCCATTATTTTCCTAAAGATCTGTAGAGATCTAGCAGATCTTGTTTCAGCAGTTTGATATTCTATCCCTTGTGCCTTTGCCACAGACTATCAACCCAGTAAACAGTTAGAAATCAGTAAGTTATGCCTCAAATTCATAAAGGGCCATAGAATCATGATTTTTTGAAGATGTGCCAGGCATTTTTGAAGATGTCTGCCAGGCATTTTAACGCTTCTTGAGCTCTGCTACTCCTGAAATGAAAGGAGGAAAACACTTGTGGAAGAAAGCAAAAAATCTGGAGCCAGCTACACAAGTAACAGTATTGTAGGGTAAATATACTGTCCCGATATTGTGCAATTTATTGTGATTATTTTAAACCTGAGTTCTGTCTTCTTAAGCAAAATTAGCATCTACTCTATTTCCAAAACTAGTAACAATGCTATGCAGTAACATTACATCCAGTATAGACTTTTACAGAATTACACTCCTCTCCCCATCATTTACTGTGGGAAAGTGACAGAATAAATATTATATCTTTTTAACCCAAAAAACTTTGTATACTAACTTTAGACTAATCTTACCTACACCACAGTCCTGTAGCTTGCTTAAAAGAATGTAATGTGAGATCATCAAAACTGCAGTTTACTAAATTAAACTTATGTCATATCTCTTCCAAGCCTTACAGCTTCCTGCAATTTTTGAAGAGATACGACTGACTTGTTCCCTACAAGTCTATGCTAGTTGTTCAATCTCACCATCTCTTATAGATGCCTAGAATGGACAGTTTGATTATTTCAGGTCCCTCATGGAAATTCAGTTAAGAGTCTATCTACTGTTCTTTGGCTATTTCTTCAGGTCTTACTGTCAGTTCTTTTCTGAGCTTTTGAAATTCCTCTATTCTTAAGTTCTCAAATATGATGTTACTACATATCATGTAAGGATTTGGTTATTCATGCATGCGTATCTTTTGGCTCTATAAATCATACAGAAAATAGTCTCTGCACAAAATCAAGATCCAAATAAGTGACAGTACTTTGTTTCTAGTTGAGCTAACCTTGCAGTTAGATAATTTGTATTCATTTTTCTAAGAGAATGAATGACTTTCTGTATAATTCATTTGTTATAATTACTTAAATTGCACTGCAATGTTGCTCATCCTAGATTCCAATAATGGCCCCTGAATTTTCCACTGCTTTTTATACACTACATACCTAACACAAAGAGGCTAGCAGAACATGAGAAGGTAATTCACTGTTTAATTTTTAAGGTTTTATACAATTGTACATGGATTTGTCCCACCTGTTCCTCTGATCTTTCAGTTAAGACTTCTTTTAGAAGCATCTTTAATTGTTTAGCTTGCAGTAATTTTCATGCACAGAATGAATTCTTTTATTTTCTCAGTATGTTTAAAAAAGGAAAATGCAGTCTGTTATGTTTTTACATACAACTGATTTTCAAAACAGATATTCCAATTTTGGGACATCTACATTAGATTGCTGGGTCAAGCTCTTTAAATAGAGAAGTACATTCATTAGATTACAGGAAACATTTCACTTACAGAAAAGAACACAAACGACAAAACCAGATGAATCTAAGACCACTTGGAGCAAGTGCCTCATTTGCCCAGGTTTATCTATCCAGCTTACAGGAAAGAAAAAAGAGGGAGGTCTAAGTTAACCGCATGTCTACACATGTGCACAAAGACCTGCATGACACAGCCTATCTCTCACTTGATTCTCCTAAAAGACTGAGTTTAATAGTGTCACGTTTTCTGGTGTTCCTTTACCCTGCCACAGAAACTGGTGAAGGATGTGGGCATTGTTTTGGCTCCTCTTGAATAAATTAATGAACCATGTGCTCATCAAAAAATGATTTTATGTGTCATTTTTACCTGTATTTTTCAGCTTCTCTGCTACTCCAGCTGAGTTGCACCCTTCTTTTTCCTTCTCAACACCTGGCCCTCTCTCTAAGTTTAATTTGCTTTCTTTAATATTAGGATGGAAATTAGGGACTACCACATTCCACAAACCTCAGTATGCATTGTATACTTCTACAAGACTATCAGAAAAAAAATACAGTCCATTGCCTAAGAAAAGTTTAACACAGAAAGATAAGTCTGAAACAAATGCACTGCTTAAACAAGGCCTTGGGATAGTTGCCTCTCTGGCATATGAAAGCAGTGAGAAGTATCAGCTATCCCTAGCAAGAAGACTAGTTAACATCTGTATCTCATTTTAAGTACTAGATTATTTTTTTTCATAAGACTTTCTCTGGTTTCTCTGCTCTGTAATATCCCACCCTTAACATATAAAATGATCGTAAGAAAAGCAGTTCAGCTCTGTAATTCTACTGCTTCCATGATAATAGCATCCCAGATAAGGAATATCTATCAAAATAGTGTCAGAACATTATCTGTTCGTTCCAGTCTCCTTTTTTGCCTCATTTTTCTTATCTTCCAGAAGCACATGCCTGGGCTTCTACTCAACACCCCTCACAAAGCTCATAGATAAATAAATCAAATAAATACATAAAACTTAAAAAATAAATTAAAAAAATACCAGCACCAAACATGCCCTCATACACCCTTTTCCCTTTCCAAGGTGGGGCTTTTAAAAACCCTTTATTATTTCCTTTTCCATGACAAAACATAAATAAAAAACATTGAGATATCCTAAAAGCCTTTCGGTGAGAAAGGAAGGTGAGGTGAGGTGAGGTGAGGTGAGGTGAGGTGAGGTGAGGTGAGGTGAGGTGAGGTGAGGTGAGGTGAGGTGAGGCAGGACAGGATGGGACA